>JAASAY010000371.1:0-67935 GCA_014822085.1 Fusarium stilboides | reverse complement strand
GATCTTCTTGGGGTTGCACGTGTAAAGATCGAAGGCGGCTCCTGATTCAGCTGAGTACTCATTCAGCGAGCTGGGACTCGGCGATGTCTCCATCATCAGATCAAGGTCCAACGGATTCTCAAGCTCAGATTCTTCGATCTCGATGATTCGGGCGGCGATGACGGCCGTTTCGCGAGCGTGCCACAAGTTCTCTCTCCGATGGCGCATCTGGTCTCGTGTCAAGAGTTTGAGGGCAGCTCGTCGAAGCAAAGGATGGCGACACCGAATGGCTGTCCAATAGACAGGGGGGACGATTTCCGTCTCAAAGCTGAAGGGCTCCATCTTGGCGTTGATAGGAATTGATCCGATAATCGATGATGCTAAGGAGATGATGGCCGCGAAATTCGCCATGTGTGAATCGAACTTTAAGTCGCCTGCCTCCAAGGCTGTAGAAACCCAGATGGTGGTTGAGTTGTAGTATATTCGGAGGACGTTCAGTGCGTTTTCCATGGTAGGAGACTGTGGGCTCATGGATGTAAGGACGGTAAACGCAGCGTGCCATCGAGTCAGTTGTGAAAGGAGTCGCTGCTGTTCATCACGAAGCGCTTTCAACTTCTCAGGAGGTGCGTTCGGATCAAACACAGGGCCGCGAGCACCGGCGCTGAACTGTAAGGCTTCATCGAAAAGAATGTACAAAGCATATCGAGCTTCCTCAACACTGGCAAATACGGCGGGCATATTTGTCCAACTCCGAAGATGCGCTGGGATAGGTGCAGGACGACTGCCAAAGAGGAAGCTCGAGAGACTGAGACGGGCATAGATGGGCAGAAGCGCGTGCTTGATCATCTCAATGGCTGGAGAACGTCCATCGTTGAGACTGGATAGAATCTGTCGGCCTTGGCAGATGTGCATCTGGGCAGCTGTATCGCGATCGGCGAGGAACTCTACACAGATGAAGAGCACGCATACGAGCAGGGGTACAACGGAGGGTTCATTGCGCTGACCCCAGTTGCGCAGAGATGTAATGGCGTTTCCGTATTCGCGAAAGGCAAATCGCGTATCAGCAACGCGACCGGTCTTACTCCGTGACTCAACAGCCTCGTGAAGACTGCTGATGGCAAGAATCGCGTGTCGCACGGCGGGTTCAGCGGTGCTCATCTTGAGAACTACACCACCCCAGAAACCAGCATCGATAGCCCCAGAGAGGACTTTTGCGGTACGCAGGCGGTAATGATCAAAGGCGCGTGCTTCTTGGGGGGATTCAAAGCCTGGAGCTGGACTCAGAGACATGGGCTCTGGAGATGAGTTGGGCTCTGGTCGGTAGCCATCGCAGCGGCGACCCGTCTTGATACATCGCAGACAGTGAGGTTTAGCTTCTGCAGGTGTGTGTTAGTGGGTGTACATGTCTGGGTTTTGGGTAGTAGATGTGTTTACCATCGCATTTCACTTTACGAATCCTGTTTAAGTGTCAGTAAATGTGGTCAAGTGTTTCTGGAAGACCAAGAGAAGACGGACTTGCAGGTGATGCAGCCAGTCCGCACCTTTTTGCTCCCCTTGCGGCCCGAGGGCTTGGGAGGCGTCTGCGGTGGGATTGAGAACATGGGCTAGTAAGATACTGAGACTGTACAGGATTGCTGTAGGGCTGAGAGCTGAGAGTGAGGGTATTGATCGTGAGTCCGAGATCAAGAGTCCGAGCCAAAGAAATGAGAGGAGGGGTCTCTAGCTAGCTGGGTGATGTGTGTGGTTTTATTGCTTGGATGCCCGCTGTACATGTAGGGGCCTGATCCTTTTACCCCACAGCTTCCCATGAATCCTTACAGTACGGTAGCTTAATCAAGAAACCTTGGCTTGGCTTACACAGCCGAGTTCTCCCCCCTCTCGGCAGTGTAGTTTGCGTAGATAAAGAGGCGCTGCCAAGGGCTATTTACCGGGCCTTTTGTTAATAATGGATCGAGGCGCAGCAGCTGGTCCGGTTCTGGGAGAGTGCGGGAGCTAAGCCTGGATCAAAGCGCAAACTACACGAAAATATGGGAGATTCATAATTCGTGATGGAAACTTCAGGATATCGCCTTTGATGAATAACTGTAGATAGTCAGCTGGAATACTCATCGTGTCGCCTTCGTAACGGCTGGTAACGTTGAAGCTTACAACCGGTGATTACCTATTGAGGATTGATGCCCAGATTGGCTCTCTTGAGAGTCAGCCAATGCATGAAACGCCCCAGAATAAACCGTTGCAACTAGGGATTACCGATGAGATAGAAGCATGTCAATAGCTGTCAATGGTATCATTGGATTTGGATCAATGCCTTGGCTAAACATCTAGGTAATGGTATTGCAGCGCCTCAGCCTTACAGCTCAATTGCTGCCCTGCTCCACTATCACTGTAGATCATCTCCGCCCATTGGCCTGCTCGGACTCTGACCTTGGGCTCAAGAATCATTGGACAGGCGTCTGTGATGTACAGTATGTAGTCAGCAACCTGGGCGCTAAATCCTTCGAAATCGATGCCCTTTCCTTTTTGAGCTGTTCATCTATGTCGTTCTGGTACATATCAAGCTCGCACTCGAGAGACCGAGATTACTACGTAAAGCTCGAGGCTAAGGTCAACGGATATCGTTATGCGCATGGCATTTTGGTAGTTTCAGCCTTGGGGCTTGGCTTGCACCTTGAGGATTTGCGCGTTGGAATCCGAGATTAACTCAAGGATCAGTCCGATCTTAGTGATGATCCTTTGAGCAACCCGGCTGAGCTGTCGGTTGACGTTTGTGTATATATAATAGAGACGTTCCGACGTATTTGCAATCATGTCTTCACTTACAAATCATCTTCCTTCGCTTTCATTACGATTCCGTTCTCTATTTTCTCTATAATGCCTTCCTTGTCTAAGCTGGCAGCTGTTGCTGCTGGTGCTTTTGCCCTCGTTGATGCCAAAGCATGCCCTCCTCTCGGCGCCGTCTTCCCAGCTCCTCAAGCACCAGGCGAGAGCAAGCTTGTTCAAAAAGCCGCAGCTGCACTGAAGACTAGTCTTGACGAGCAGATTACTTCCAAGTTCAATTACTCTGGTCTTGCTATTACTGCCAAGTCTATACACGAGGACGACTCTCTCTTCACCTACTACTACACACCTCCCAACCCTGGTGAGGGTTCCGATAAGATCGATGAGGATACCATCTTCCGTATTGCTAGTGGCTCTAAGCTACTTACAGTCTTGGCTGCTCTTGTGAGCGATAAGATTGACATGGAGGCTTCGGTGTTGAAGTATCTTCCTGAGCTCAACAAGACAGCTGGGGATGATGATATCTTCTCGCTCAAGTGGGAGGACATCACTGTTGGATCACTCGCCAGCCATCTCTCAGGTGTCGGTGTCGACCGTAAGTTCTAACACCATTATTCACGGATCAGTGTACTGACTGTAACAGTGGCCCAGGATTTGGCAATTGCCGGTGCCCAAACATGGCAGCCCTTTGGCCTCCCCGACATTCCCAAGGGCAAGGGACCTACCTGCTCTGGTCTCCTCGGCACTGATCCTTGCGCCAAGAAGGATCTTCTTGAACAAGTCAACCTTCGACCTCCGGTCTACGCCCCTTTCACCAACCCCATCTACTCCAATGTTGGTCTCGCTCTGCTAGGCCTTGTCATTGAGGCAGCTGAAGACAAGCCTTTCGACGAGGTCGTCAAGCGTGAGATCCTGGATGTAGTCGGCATGAAGAACACCTACATTGACAAGACACCTCCTGTCAAGGATCTTTTCATCCCTTTCAAGGAGCCTACATGGAACATCTCCCTTGGTGTATTTGCTTCGTAAGTAAAATGTCAAGGCCTCTGGATCCCGACTAACCTTGTCTAGTGCTGGAGGCATTTTCTCTTCCGTCTCCGACATGATCCTGCTCGCCGACGGTATCCTCTCCAACAAGTTTTTGTCTCCCGTCCAGACTCGCAAGTGGATGAAGCCCCAGTCCAACACTGCTTCTTGGGGTTACCAGGTTGGAGGACCCTGGGAGATCCTTCGCGGCGACAACATCACCTCTGATGGCCGTCTCATTGACGTCTACACTAAGAGCGGCGACCTTGGTCTTTACCACTCTCAGACTGTCCTCATTCCCGACTACGACATTGTCATCTCTATCATGTCCGGTGGTGCCGAAGCCTCTGACAACCCCTACGTGACCGGCACCGTTCTCAGCGCTGTTATCCAACACCTCATCCCCGCTATAGAAAAGGTCGGTCGCGACGACGTAGAGGAAGCTTTTGCCGGCGAATACGAGGATAAGTCCACCAACTCGAGCATCTCATTCCACTCCGACAGCGGACCTGGTCTCAAGATTAAGAGCTGGCAGGTTCGCGGCTTTGACGTGCTTAACAACATCGGCAACTACAACTTCAACGCTCTCGAGTCCAACGCCTCCACAAAGACCAGCTACGTCGACGCCCGCGTGTATCCCAGCAACCTCAACAAGAAGGGCCAGACAGCCTGGCGCGCCGTCTTCGACGAGACCGACTCATCTACCAACGCCGATTACGACAGCAAGTTGTTCTTCGAGGATGGAACCTGTCAGACGTGGTTCCAGCAGGACCGCTCGGTGTACGATTATCTTCCTCTGGACCTGTTTGTCTTTACCGAGGGCGAGGAGGGCGTCAGCGAGTCTGTCAGGAACCCTGCTTTCAACGTCACTTTGACAAAGGTACGCCAGCCCGCGGAGAAGAAGGCCGAGGGCGAGAGGAATGCTGCGGGTGAGATGGAGCGCGTTGGAGTGCTTGGTCTTGCGCTTGTTGCGGCTGCGACGTTGATGAGCTTGTTCTAATGGTTTTGCAGGTTGAGAAGAAGTACGGTTCGGGGTATTAGAGAGTGACTTAGTGGTGATTGACGGGTGAGGATTGACGGGGAGAGGATGGATAATGTAATTCTGACATTGTATATATACTACTAGACTTTGTGAATATTGGCATTTGAGACTGCTTTCTCATCATCTGGAATTGTTTCGGCGGGCCTCCATGCAAAGGCAGATGACGCAAGTCAGCATCCTTGGTTAAGAAAACGGACCACTTTGAGAGCTTACTTTGAGCTCTTATGAGATCTGTTATCTTATCATGAGATCAACTCTGTTCCTGACAAGAAAGCCTAGAATCAGCCCCCAGAACGCCCAGCCGTTGCGAACACCAGCGCCAAAGCGAACCA
The DNA here is from genome assembly GCA_014822085.1 of Fusarium stilboides. Taxonomy (NCBI): domain Eukaryota; kingdom Fungi; phylum Ascomycota; class Sordariomycetes; order Hypocreales; family Nectriaceae; genus Fusarium; species Fusarium stilboides. Next base: position 62,778 of record JAASAY010000371.1, on the reverse strand, counting down.
TAGGGCTGACCACACAGAACGGAGGACGATCAGTCCAGCTTTTGGTGCCTGGAAACAAGCAACACTGCCCATGCAACAGCGGCCGTCACGAGCGAATCAGAAGCTGTCATGGCTGCGGACGTCAGGGATCATCTGTGTTTCTAACCCTTTTCATACCAGTGTAGTGGGTTAGGACTTTCGATCTGACCACTCGTAGAAGCTGATGGATGCAAGTTTAAGGGCTTTGGATGCAGGCTTCAGGCGAGGCAACCTGTGCGAGAGGGAGGGACGTGAGATGATGGGATGGATGAAACGGATGTCCGATTCCCTCCCTTTTTGTTTCCATTATTATAACGCCTGCTTACATCCTTTCTTTAGTTTCAGACTGTAGTCTTAAGTCTTGTCATCTCAGTTATTGCAGCCTTGACAGGTTACTTTTTCACTCCTTCAATCCCCATTTCCTTGCTCGCATTGATCAATTTATCGACGCTCTTTTTTAAGCTTGGTGTAACCCCGAGTTTCGAGATTACGTTGCTGTCGCATTGTTTCTACCGTTTCAGCTTGATTGAACCGTTTCCATTTGGTCCGACCAGGCTTTCATCTCTACTACTCCGTACTACTTCGTCAATTAATTCTAGAACCCTTTTACGCGATTGAGGGAATATTTGTCTATGTAAGCATACCTTGAGATAGGAGACTATGCGAAACATGTGGTCAATTATGGGACGTATCATTTGTAGGAGAGTTTGGCTAACTTGCGCCTCGTAGCTCTCATTCTAACATCTCACAATGACGGACAACAACGGCCAGATCGGCGAAGCAGGTCTTCACCATCTCCCACTCAGAGTGAGAGAGAGCCGACAGAACAGCGATGCGTCGCTATCCAAATTTCCTAGTCTTCATCAACGAAGCGCAAAGCGAGTGCCAGAAAGTCTCCATTTCACACCCGGCGCATTCCGTCTTCGCTCCCCCACAGAGTCTTCCATGAGCAGCATCTCATCGGCCAACGTCCCGGACTCAGCAACCACGCATTCACTGTCAACTTTAGCTAGTCCCATTAGCACTACATACGCCAGCTCAATCCAGGAACAGTTTGCAGCCGCGACACTTGATGGTTCGCGACCTGCTAGTCGCATCTGCCATCGCCATAACCCCTCCAATGGTACCTGCTCCACGTTTGTGAATGAAGACGACGATGCCATCATCACGGGATATCCGGAATTTGACCTCAAGATTCGTAACCTGCACGAGGCGCGTCAGCGACCTGTTGTTCAAGAGCTTCGCCCTACAAGGTAAGCATACCCACGACACAAGCAAAGACAATCTGCTTATCTCTGCCTTTAGCCCTAGCACAGAGTCCTTCATCAAAGAGGAGAGGATCCTTACTCCTACGGAATCTCGCCACCCGAGTGACAATGGCCTTCCCGATTGCGATGCAGATGAGGAAGACTCTGAAGATGTTACGCCAGAGGATGCAAACCTCGTACTCAATTACGCGCTCCAAATTATCTACGGGGTTGACCTCAATGATACTTCAATCTCTCAAGACAAGGTGCAAAGCCTCGTATCTAATTTTACTCAAGACATAAGCCAGCACATTTGGCAATCCGCTTCAGATGGACAGCTCTCTCACACCATGTCGACATCAAGCTCATCGTCCACACCCTCCCAGGACGCACTTGGTGGAGACCGACGAGGTGGAAAACGGAAGAAGCAGGGTAGGCGTGAAGATGATGGCGATGAGTTCAGCGACGGCGAGGGCTCTGGGTATCTGCCTACCAAGCGCTCGAGACCCAATCCAAAGGAGGAAGAGAATCTACGACTCAGTTGTCCATTCAGGAAGCGCAACCCTCATCGATTCAACGTGAGAGATCACCATAGTTGTGCCATGACTTATTTCCCCAAGTTTGCAGAGCTCAGGTCAGTTGACAACTCCCCTTGAGATGATGAATACTAACGCTTTCGCGGCAGACAACACATCGTCAAGCAGCACAAGCGCGACGATCCCTCTGCCTACGTCTGCGACCGATGCAGCCGTGACTTTCCCACGCGAAAAGAATTGCGCGACCATCAGCGCTTGCCAAAAGAGCTCATGTGTGACATCGCTGATAACGATGCCGAGAGCGGCATTGACCCCGCCACTGCGACCAAGCTGTTGAGCAGGAAGCGAGCGAGTGGCACATCGCCAGAGGTTCAGTGGAAAGAGATTTGGAACATTGTCTTTCCAGATGATGATGACAGTGATGTCCGACCATATGGTAAGTTTTGGACATCAATTGATTCGAGAGCAAGAGACTGACCAACTCAGAATACACGCCTGTCATTGAGCACTTTGAGGTCGCTGCTAGCTACCAACAAGCCTTCGAGCAACTCAAGCTCTCTCTTCTTGACAAGATCTCCAACCCTGCTACTCTTGAAACGCTCTCTACAAAGTTCTACCAATGCTTCGTGGAGACTCTGGATCAATGCATCGCCAACGCCCAGAGTATGCCTTACGCGAATCGTAGCAATAAGAAGAACGACATTGTCCGGTCTCAAGCTACACAGGGAATTGTCCAGCGCAAGGGCCGTGACATCATGCCCCGCCCTGACTCTGGAGTCGTTTTGGACGATGGCTCTGAAGAGAGCGGTAGTGTGATGGGTACAGGTCTCGGGCACAGAGATAGTCTACGAACTGTTCGTGGTGCCGCGGGACGAGCGAGTAGTCAAGTCCCCGAGACGGTTCGCGAAGTCATTCCTCCAACAACAATGGGCAATAACTTTGACGAGTTGATGTCGCAACCCTCAATGCTTGGTATATCCAATGGACAAATGGGCACGGCAGATGTACAGGCGTGGAACAACAGCGTACTGTATCCGCAAATGATGGCAGATCAGTTCGTACCGACTGGCGGCATGACACCGCAGACGGATTACGTGAACTGGGGGCAGTTATACCCTGGGTTTGATGCCTTGGGAAATGGTGCGAATGGGTTTACGGGATTTAATGGACAGCAATAATGATGGGAGGATCTGAATGTTTTACCGGGCTGTGCCTGATTGTATGAACAGTGGTAATACCTGCTGCTTTGAATGCAGAGATAACGAGACTATGGAGCTCGATAATAATATGACATGATGTAATATGATTACAGTCTCATTGACCCATATTCATCTGATACATTACAAAGATCATTAAGAAGAAAAGGCCGAGCCCCGGTAGTTATACGGCGAACACTGGTAGTTTCATAACTCGTATTAAATATATACTTAGAATTCATAATAGTCGTATAGTCCAAGAGGCTCTACGACAGCCCCGTTGGCCTCTTCGGACAAACACTTGGTTTGTAGCGGGAACTCTTTCATAGAGTTCATAAGAGCAGAGCATCCACACAATGATGCTCCGTCATCACTGCCCAACTTTGAGAATATCAGCCGCCCTCAGAACGGCCTTAGCGCTCTTCTCAACCCACGCCTCAGCCTGCTTCAAGTTACCCGCATCCAAGCTGTCCTGAACGGCCGGGAACACATCTGCTCCATAACCACTCTCCAATCCCGGCGCGCTTACAACGTTGTAAAACGAGTATCGACCAGGGAGGAGACCAGCACTAGCAAAGCCACGGCTGAATTCGCGGTACTTGGTGTTAACGGTACTCAGAAGAACAGTGTCGTTGAGGGCTAGGGCTTGCTTCGCTAATGTTCCAATCTTCTTGGCGGCAGTTTCGAAAGCCGCGACGGCATCGTCGAGAGGAGAAAGGTCGATCTCGTAGTCAGAGAAGTTTTCTTCTAGCTTCTCTTCCAGGTCCTCGAAGAGGTCACGAAGTGCTGAGCCCGCGTGGGGGAGATCCCAGGGGATGAGAGGGTCATCGGCGATATGGTATGTGAGGAGAGTGACGAATTGGCCCATGGCAGTATGGAGATGGAAACCTGGGTCAGCGTATTCGGTCATCCATCGGTGGGTATCGTAAAGACTGAGATTTTTTAGTAAATGGTATGGGCAATGAAGAGAAGACGCTTACGAATGGTAGGCGTAGACAGGGTCTTTGGGACCAGGGCCTCCAGCAATATCAATCTGAAGTGCAGTGTTAGAAATATCTCCCACATTTGACGAACTAAGGACTTACAGAGGTGATACCGTTGTGGTAAAATGCCGCGTAGTCACTACCACTGCCCATAGCTCCAATTACACCTTCCGTAGCGTTGAACCACGCATCGTAGAGCGTTGGACCAGCACCATAGCCCTCAGGGAAGATGACCTTCTTCATCGTCTCAATGGCGATAGTTTGGATCTCTCCCGAGCCAACAATCTCGGCTCGAGGTCCAGACACGGCTGTATCGAGGTTGATATAGGCGACCGTCTTTTCAATAAGTTCTGGCAGATGGTCTTCAACCCACTCTGTGCTACCCATTAGACCAAACTCTTCGGCGTCCCAGGAAGCCAAGATACTGTGACGATGTTAGTTATGAAAATCGTCTTGGTCATAGGTTGACTTACATGGTTCGGCGTGGCTTCCAGCCTTGATCAACGAGTTTTCCAAAAGCCTTTGCCATCTCAATCAGAAGTGCGCCGCCAGACACAGCATCGGCAGCACCTCCACCAGTCCAACCATCACGATGATTTCCAATGATCACGTACTCATCAGGGTTGGTTCCGTTGATAGAAGCGAGGACATCCAGCGCTGGTTCCAGCCTGTGGTCCATCAAGTTGACAAGGTCAAGGGTAGCACCAGGAGCAGGGCCACTGTGATAGGTTACGTTGGAAAAGGCACCCTTGTAGTTGGTTCGGTTAGCTTTCTCAGCTGAGATGCCATGGCCATCAAGGGCGTGAAGAAGCTGCAGTCCGTCTCTTGGGCTGATGGGAATAGAAGGGATCTTAGGGCCATATGGTGAGATGTCTCCACGGGGAGCATCTTTGGTTGATGCGTAACCGACAGTTGATGGGTCGCCGAAGGAGAGGGAGCCCCATCGTGTGCTACCTCTTTGAATAGAGGATGGGTGACGAGCAGGGCCGTCTAGTCATGAGCCGTGTTAGTTTCAAACTCACTTACAAATGTAGAATCACTGACCTGGGTACGGGAGATAGCCATTTGCTTCGGTGATTTCGCCATCCTCTAGTGGGTCAGTGTATAGAATAGCACCGATCATGCCGTTTGCTTCAGCATTTTTGATCTTGACTCCACGGTTGGCACCTCCGTATTGGGCCAGAGCAATCTTGCCCTTCAGCTCAACGCCGAGGTCTTTCAGTCGCTTGAAGTCTTCCCGAGCACCACGACTGCGTTAAACATGGTTAGTTGCCAATAAAGAGTATTGATATCTAGCGTGATTCTCACCCAACATAGACGTATTCTGCAGAGACACGTCCGCTACCCGAGAGGGCATGGTATGCCACTTGTTCATGAGGGTTGTTCGTTTGCGGGTCGACTTCCAGATGATCTTCAAGTCGTTGAACCTCGTGAGATGAACCATCAGGTCGGTTCAATTTGAGAGTGCTCTCAGTAGGCTCCGTGTACCAGATATAATACTCGTCAATCCACGATTCCCAACCGAGCTCAATCCATTTCTTCTGCGTCCACTCAGCTTGCGATCTGTTGTGTCCCGCAAGACGATAGCCTGAGGAGTAGTAGAGTGACCAGTCAGAGATTGAGTTGTTATCAAATGAGTTGACGAGAATGGTCTCAGGCTCCGTAAGGACAGGGGGATATTCTACGACATCACGTTTGAGATGTCGACTGCGAGGTTCTCGAGCATGACGTCTAGCTCGAAGATGTTCAAGTTCAGCCTTGTCAGGTAGACAAGCGTAGACACAAGCCGCAGCCACGAGACAAGCTGAGAGAGCTCTAGACATGATTGTGAAGTTGATAACCAACCAGAATGTCTACACAGCCAGAACAAAACACCTAATTACGCAGGAATACTACATCACTATTTATACAGATCATCGACCTCTCTCAAACGAATGTCTTGGCTTACTGTAGCTCGTCATTGCGTTACCTCACGACGTGCGGGGGATTCAAGAACAAGCAGCAACTGTGATAAGCTAGCGCTTACACCGCTCGACAAATATCCTTGAAGCATCTCCAAAAGAGGAATGTGAGGTTGAAGAAGCAGCGTGCGGAGAATGATAAGGTGTAACGTCATACGATCAAAAGATTCTTGGCACCATCTTGTGCTTCTTTTTGACCTTCCAACTTGGGCTTCGATCCGCGTAGCGTCGTATTGCAACTAAGCTATGGATTCGACCAGGCGGGGTTTACTTAACTTTATCCAAGTAGTCCGAGGGTTCCGCGAGCTTATTGTCTTTAAGCTTGTTTTGTTTGTGGTTTGGCTGTCATGGGAGCGGGGAAACAGACCGGTTAACAAAAGCGGCTAAAGTGGTCGATGATGATAAGAGTAGGCGTCTAGCCTGGTAACCGCCTGCGCGCATACTGGCTTCTCAGATTCCTTCTCAACGGGTCCTAGAGTTGTTGAGTCCAGGTAAGCACTAAATACCCGTAAGACTATCAATATAGCTGTCCGAGAAGGTCTTAAAGCCCCAGTGCACGAGTCGAGTGCTTTCAACCACGCAACTCCAACATAGTCAAGCGTGAACATATCTGTGCGACTTGCATCGGCCAAAGAATTATCTACTCCTGGAAATTACATATCACACTGCAGCTTGCGTTTTATCTAGAACTGTAAAAACCAATTGGATCAACGCAAGAAAGCCTGGGCGCAGCCATGCTGTCATACCGAGCCACGGGCTTCACTATAGAAGGTGTGGTAAAACGAGGCTGAGAAATGCTGTTAGGCAGACAGGCAACTAAGAGTGCCTAGATACATATAAATACTCCAAACCCCAGTGCTAAAGTAATTGCCTCATGCTGACTTTCAATTTTATCCAAGTATGCTTCGAAAGATCACCACTCTCGCAACACACTACTAACTTTTGACCCGCTACATAATAAAGGTGCGATCCAGAGGCCAATATGCTGGATCTAATTTGTTCCAACTGGTCATACAATAAAACTCAGCAAACGTCAGGCAGCAATGCGGCTCATCAACACCCAGACTCTGAAGCTTGAAGAGCATCAGAGTAACATCCCAACGTATGCGATCCTATCTCATACGTGGGGAGATGAGGAGGTCTCTTTCGCGGACTGGCAGTCTAGCTTCGCCGAGGTGAAAACAAAAGCAGGGTTCCTCAAGATTCAACATTCGTGCAAGCAAGCTTGTGACGACGGCTACCAATATCTCTGGTGTGATACAAACTGTATCGATAAGCGAAGCTCGGCAGAACTGAGCGAGGCAATCAATTCTATGTTTACTTGGTACGAGAACTCTGCAGTTTGCTATGCCTATCTTGCGGACGTACCCCCTACCGACCTATCCCGCTTCTCCTCATCGAGGTGGTTTACCAGAGGATGGACATTGCAAGAACTCCTTGCTCCTCCATCATTAACATTTTTCGCACAAGACTGGTCCGTGGTTGGAACTCGCACCTCGCTCTCAAAATTGGTTTTTAAGATAACTAAAATCAAAGAAGAATATATGGGAAATCGATTATACAATGCTAGTATCAGCGAGCGTATGTCTTGGGTCTCTCGCAGAGAAACTTCGAGGGTCGAGGATATAGCTTACTGCATGCTTGGTATCTTCGACATAAATATGCCCCTGATTTACGGAGAAGGGTCCAAAGCATTTATTCGACTGCAAGAAGAAATCATTCGCGTTTCTAATGACCAAACAATCTTTTGTTGGCATTGGGACAATTATCACGTTCCTAGCAACTGGACAAGTATGCTATCACCGTCGCCAAGAACATTCGAGCATTCTGCATCATACTACATAGCACCAGGGACCGATGATACCGTTTCATACTCTATGAGAAATTCTGGATTATCGATTAGCCTCGCTGTACTGACTGTGGCTGGCCCCGAAGACATATTCACAGACTGGTTTCCTAAGCTCCAACACCACGAAAGCGATCGATGCCTGGCTGTTCTTAACGTCTGCTGCCGCGAATTCTTCTGGCCGGTAGGTCTAATTTTGCGAAAGCCGTCTTACACTGGACGCCTCGTGAGACTTAATTTCCCACCCAGTCCTGTACCTGTTCCCCAGTCTTGGGGTATACTACCAACAGCCATGTGTATCGCTGGTACTAGAGTCCAAGAACCTTTGATTACACGGTCTCGGGATCTTGGGCATGCTCCGACGTTCGGGGTTCTTGTGGTTGCTAGCAATTCCAGTAGCAGTAGCACCAACGAGTGCATTGCCACATATCCACGCCCAAGCCTACATTGTGGAACCCATGCCTTGTGTCCACTAGGTTACAGATGCTTCGGGACTGTCTTCTCAGTGGAAACTACAATAGAACGTCAAACGGAGGATGCATTCAAGACTCTTGTACCTGTTACGGCGCTTTGTTTTGTTGGCGTGGATGTTCAAAACTCTGCAACTGGTTGGGGTTGTAAGGCTCTGGAGATACACGACACGACTGCTTCATGGCTTGATGTCAAGCCGAGAATAAGTCATTACGAAAACGAGATTCGCAGTATTCTGGATCATACGCGATCATTCACTGCCCTTAATCTGACAGGGACATCACAGTGTATATCTGATGAGCTAGGAATAGGAATGTCGATGGTCCTTGGGCCGAGCATCAGGGTCTCTGAAAACTCCAAATTGTCTGTGGCACATATCCGTCTTCCACTTGTCACACGCCTTCTACAAGAGGGCACTCTTCATGGCTTCTCTTTCTAGATTTCAAAAAAAAAAGTTATATGTGCAGCCGGATTTTCCATACTGACACACGAGATAACCAGAACACCTAATTGTATGTGTTATGTCGCTGAATCCCCGAGTTGCTCAGTTCACAACAGGCTTCTGGCTCCATGTTGTCGATCAACCATACCTCGAACATACATTCTGCCTCTCTTCACAAAGATAGCTCTTGAGAACTATTAGAGCTCATGATAATAGGAAGAGAATAAGAACTTCCAACATCACCGTGAAATAAAAGAGTAAGATCACCCACCTGAAGAAGACCCGCTCAGTTGGTTTGATGTCTTTACTCCTCCTCGATGTGGTGACTGAGGTCTCGTGGACCCGCACTTTGTTATCGAAGAAGGTTTTTGAAATAACCAGAATCAAACAAGACCAGATGGGAACAGATCGGGTATACAATACGAGTGTCAGCGAGCGTACGTCTTGAGTCTCTCGTCACGAAACTTCGAGGTATTCGTTAGATTACAAGGTCGCGTTGTTCTAATAGTAGGATAATAAGACCTAGAACTCCTTATTTGAGTTAGACCAACGGGTACTTGACACCTAGGCGGTAAAACCACGTAAAAGTAAATTTGCGTAAAAAGCTAAGCTTCTAGAGATTAGGGCTAATCATAGATGTTTCATTTAGCCCATAGTTTTTGAGAATCTATGGTAGTGCCATATACAATGGTAATTAGACTCCAGTGTCCAGAACTGTGGGTTAATACTCTTCAGCGAGTGCTTCCCCAGCCTGCTCCCGGGCATGATGCTTGGCCTTCTCAGCATCAACATAATCAAGACCCTTGGTCTCAATCATTCGGTCAATAAAGGCACCAGACGCTGCGGCTACTAACTCCTTCGCTTCTGCATGGCTATCTGGCTTTCCTGCAATATCGTTAGTAACGTGCGCATGGATCATATGTCTGGTCTGGTAAACTCGCCATTCATGGCAGCATGTTTCTCGTAGGCTCTGGAAGCCTCGTATGCGGCGGCAGCGCCGAGAAGTTCGTGTGACAACTCGGCTTGGTGAGGAGCATTTTGAACTTCCTGATAGGCGTTGGCCTGGTCAGAGTCATCTGTGACGTGTTATTCAGGAATTGCCAGCAAGAGCATCAAAGAGGAGCCTACCGCTGAACCAACCCATGATAAATATTAATTGAGAGAATGTGGCTTTAAGATAGGTATTTAATTCTCGAGGGGTTGTTGGCGGGTATGAAATAGTCAGATGGAAGATTGTAAGATGAAGGTTGATCAATGCAGTCCGAAAACTGGCATTTTATACGTTGAGGTGTCTCGGGGTCGATGCAAGGGGAAGCCACTACATTGGATCAGGCATAGCTCCTTTCTTAAGTTGGAAGTGATCGATGGCATAGCCGAGCTGAGAGAACGGATCATCCCTAGGGAAAGGCAAATGTCAACAAATAATAATGCTGAGCATGAGCCACAGGTTACAAATAGCGAATCAACTCCTCATAAGCTGGAGCTTGTCGGGTTTCCCGGATCGTCCACGTCAACGCGCAGCAGCAATCAACGCCATGTCTGTGCAAGTGGTATGCGCGGATCCGCCATGAACGATGATAGCCAAGCAGCTGAGATGCACATTCAGACATAATAGCTCTAGCTAACTAGGATTTAGGAGATTGCACAACTTCCCGTCAATGGTATCCCCAAGTAAGGATTATCTACCGTACAGTAGCCTATTAGTGATTGCCCTGGTGCACAGCATTGTTAGTGCTCATTGTGTTTTGGCATCTTCACAAGCTGGCCTGTCACTGGCGATCAAGCCTCAAAGGCGGTGACGTGATGGAATAAACGCCACGCTAACGTCGATAGTTGAGATTAAACGTAACTGAAAGCTTCACTACTGAAGATGCGTTCGGCCTTAATAAGTTATAAGGTCCTGCCTCTAACCTTTATAAGAATACGTTTTGTTTACAGTATTAAGTGTAATAACTATATACTTATATATTTACCAAAAGTCATGATTTTAGGCTATATAGCAAGAAATCTTATTCCTTAGTAATATAACTCTTTTGCCCTCCCTTCAGGGCTATAAAAGCCTGCCTGTGCCTGCTCTTCTTCCCTCGAGACGATCTAGTTCAACAATCATAAACACATAAGTCAAGATGACCGCTTTATCCGTTCTAAAGCATACGCTTCCCACCTGTCCTAATCTGGCTGATGGAATGAGTCAACCGAAGGTTTCGGGGGATTATGCAGTCTTGAAGATGGCTCAAAAAGTCAATATTGCAGAAGGTTGTTGACACATCGATTCAAACACAGTTGCTGACAGCTTCACTAAGGAAAAGTGACGTAGGCGGCAGTTATACTGGCGACGCTCTAGGGAAATTTCTTCCTTGAAGTCTTCATTTGACCTCTGCCAATTTGGACGTCAAAATTGAGAGTAGGCACGGTAGCTTATCAAAGGATTAGAAGTGTTTATTTGGGTCCAGCCCTGTTCTCGCTGATAGTCCTTGGCGCGTCCTGCAAAATCACTTTATAGCAACGCTCATCGCTTCACTTACTTGGCTTTAATCCCAAACTAACGATTTGCTTATTGATAATACCCTGCGTTAAGGCAGCGAGCCCTGAGCTAGAGCGTGCTTGAATAATATATCAGATCAATATATAAGATTTTTGAAAGACTAAGCTATAGGTATTGTAATACGTATATTACTAAATGCCCACGTTCCTGAGTTTATCAACAGGCTCCCAGCTCTATACTCGACCGACTTTAACCCCCAAGCCCATAATGTGTTTATGTGCGAAGAAAGCTCTTAATAAATGTTAGCCTCGTGCCGAGAAAGAGAGCAACTATCTTCAACACATATAAACCAGTCCACTCACCCAAAGATAGTCGACTCTTGTGCTTCAGAATCCCTACTCCTCAACGGCGATGTGGCTGAGGTCTCGTGCACACTTTGGACCCGAGCAGATCCACTCGCCTGCGACCTTCTTGCAAGAGCACTGTCTACGCTCGAGCTCGCCTTCAGGAGCCGGAGCTGCAATGGCGAAGGCAGCGAAGAAGGCAACGGCGACGGAGAGGAACTTCATATTGAATGGTTGATCTGTTGTATGAGAAGAATTGTTGTGCTAGAAATGTCTGAGTTGTTTGTGTCTGAGTGTATTAGTGATAGACGGGGAGAGGATCCTGCTTTTATACTTGAATCTCAAGGCGAGCATACTCGCTTATCATAACCTCAACATAGTCGTAAGCGACGTCCCGAGCAAAAGATCCCCAGCTGCAAGGTCCATATGTAGTTCTTCGACGATTTCGGAAGTCGGATGCGTGACAAATTGGGACTTTGGATATCTGGATGCATGGGGCTGCTCTTTTCTATCGACCATCTAAGCCCAATACAGCAGGTCGTGTCATCCGCATTTGCCTCTGCGATACGCCTGCATCAAGCATCCCCAGGCTCAAGAGGTCTTATTAGCTAGTGGGTGCCATGTCAGATAACAGACTCCGACTGATCGAGACTGTTTTAACCCATAATTGACGAGGTGGTAATGGCATAAATGCTTCGCTAGCCAACTATGGTCGAACTTTTGCGGCGGGGCTAATCTGGGCTAATAGTATCATGCAGCCAAGAGATCCTTCGACCAGAGGAGGAAGACTTTCTTCTGAGGGGCAAAGACATAAGTCCTTTTGTCCCAAAACTATCTGCCCTTTCATCCAATGCATCTCAAAGGTAGCATCAGTCTTTGAACGAGATCTCTGATCTTAACCAGCCGTGGCTGGACGTAGACGTGCAAATGCGACCAAGAGATTAAGTCAAGATGCGTATAGTGTTGTGTTATTTTTACTCATTCGCTATTCTGACCCAGTGTAATTGTGCATAGCACCTAAGAATTATTGAATGCTCTAACAAGTATGCGATAGAAATAAGTTCTCTCCCCAAGTCATTCTGTCATGGTAAGAAAACAACTGGAGCTCCCATAAGCCTTGGCTAAATGGATACAACGAGGTGGACATTAAGCTTCTTCAATTCAGAATTTGGTACGATTACAGGACTGATACAGCAAGCATTTATCGAGTAAATCATATTAAGCCGTGACTAATAAACCGGCCAGCATCAAAGCAATGAAAATGCATACATATATCCACCTAAGCCCGTCTAACCCTAGCCGTGCAAACAATACAAATACATCCTGACTCTCTTTAGTTGCTAAGTACAGGTGCCGTTCCATCCCACTCATTGCTCAAAGCTGCATCGACAAGCCACTTGGCCAAACTCGCCCTACTGATCTTGGGCATCCAGGCACAGCCCTTACCATCATCAGGCCAGACCTTGACCGTTTGCGCCTCGTTTTCTGTAAGCATAGTAGGTCGTGACAGGACGAATGGAAGTCCACTTTCACGAACCAGACGGTCGACTTCGTTGTGGTCCTTGAGGCCAACGCCCATGGCGCCATGGCTGAAGATCATCTTTCCAGGGAGGTTCATAGATCGCCAGGAAGTACCGGCGCCTTGAGCAGAATTGACAATAATCTTGGGCTTAGATGGGAGATTTGCCTGGTTGATAGCGGCGAGGAGAGCTCGCATGCTGACAGCAAGGAAGTCGGGTGCAGTGCCAGGACGAACGGGCGCAAACGGTGATTCCGATGTGCGGACTTGAGCAAGGGCAGTGATTATGACCTGAGGAGCTTGAGGAGTTGTAAGAGCCTTGACAATATCTGACTCTGAAGTAGGCGTGCCCTGAACGAGAGTGAGGTCGGTATGGGCAGGAAGCTTGGCGGTGGACGGGTCGCGGACAAGGGCAGTGACTGTGTGGCCGCGGGAGAGAGCTTCTTGGACAACCAAAGAGCCGTTGCGACCAGTTCCGCCAATGACAAAGAAGTGCATTTTGAAGGTGGGCGTGTTTGGTGGGGATCTTGTGGTGTTGTCTGGGGTAAGATCTTGTAAGGTCAGATCAAAGATGTCAAGTTAAGACTGAGAGTGTAGTTGTGGGATAAAGAATAAGTGAAGATGTGTGTATGTGATAATTGTTTGATGTGTTTGTACTGGTGAATTAATACATTTTGGGCTTGTCCCATCGTTAGTCTTTATAGCAGATTCCTCCTCAACAGAAGCCAAGTATATCGGCCGATACCCTCGGGGCCGTAGTTTCGGCCGGGCGGCTTGTACGGCTATGCGAAAATTGCGGCGAGGGCTTAGCAATCGGAATGACAGAGTCCGAAACACAAATGCTGATAAACGGGCGCATTTTGGTCCGAGATTATTGTCTCTAGCCTCTGTGAGTTAGCAAGAGCGTCAGCAAACGGCTCGGAAAGTCTCTTCTCGGCCGATAAAGTCCGTGTACCGGCCGGATGGATTGACTCGGCCGATAATATGAGGGGCTGAGCGGTAGGATGTGAAAATGATTGGGTGCGTCGGATTGGGTGGGTCAGATGCGAACGGAACTGTGCCTTACGAATTTGCTGCTTGAGTGAGAACTAAGCAAGGACTTTTTGCAAAAGACCGAGAGCGATTAATTAGCCGTAGGATGAAGAGAGTTTTATTCGAAACTAAGGACCCTTTGGCTGGTGGTGGTGGTCAAGTTGGTTGTGTATATATAGCAGGGTAGAGGAAGCTAGGAAATGATCATCAGAAACACACCAACCATACAAACACTCCAACCTCAATCAATTCCCACCAACCCAACAAGTCTTCTCACTCAGACTCTCTTCTTATTTTCCCTCTAAAGAAAGTTATTTCTCTACTTCATAACCCAATCGCAATGTCTTCTCCCAAAGTTGCCATCATTGGAGCAGGCCTCTCTGGTCTCGCACTAGCGCTCACCCTACACCAACAAGGCATTGAGACCATCGCATATGAACAACAAGCCGCACCTCTCGATATTGGTGGCGCAATCATGCTTTCCCCCAACGCTCTGCGCGTTCTTGACAAGCTTGGAGTTTTTGAGCGCATGGAGCCTCGAAGCTACAAGTTCGAAGAGTCATACTTCCTCTCTCAAGATGACAAGGTTGTTGATGTCTTTGAGTTTGGAAATGCTTCCAAGTATGGGTACTCTGGTATCCGAGTCTACCGCTTCGAACTCATCAAGATTCTGCTCGACCTTGTGCGTGAGGCTGGCGTCGAGGTTGTATACGGCAAGAGATTCGATCAGATCGTCAGTGAGGCTGAGGAGAGTGTCACTTGGCGCTTCGCCGATGGCTCAGAAGAGAGTGCCAGTCTCCTCGTTGGTGCTGATGGTATCCACTCTCGTGTTCGATCTTATCTTTACCCCGACCTTACACCCAAGTTCACAAACATGGTTGGCGTCACTGCTGCCGTCCCTACAAAACAACTCAAGGTCGAGAACAACGAGTATCAATTTCCAGCTACTTTCATGCATGACAAGCGAGGTGCCTTTGTCATTGCTCCCCAACTAGCTGATGGCTCAGAAGTTCTCATCGGCAAGCAAAAGGTTTTTGTTGGCGAAGACCCTGGCCGCGAGGCATGGAAAGCCATGAATTCTGACAAGACGTGGTGCGTTGACTTCTTGCGCGAGGGTAAGGAAGATTTCCCTTCCGTTGTCACCAACGCTACTTCAGAGATCTCTTCCGACAAGGTTAACCTTTGGCCTTTCTACCTTCTCCCCAAGCTTGACAAGTGGGCATCTAGCGACAAACACGGCCGAGTCGCCATTCTCGGCGATGCAGCCCACGCTATTCCTCCCACTGCTGGCCAGGGTGTCAACCAGGCATTCGAGGATGTTTACACCTTTGCTGGCGTTCTTGGTCAGTTGAAGCAGAAGAACGGGCATGGTCTTAGTGATGCCCTGGGAAGGTGGCAGAAGGGTCGACAAGAACGTGTTGACAAGGTGATTGAACTCAACGCTGAGATTAATAAGAGGAGGTTGCCGAAGGAGACTGAAGTTACTACCAAGCCTTTCGATCTTGACTGGCTTTACTCGGTTGATTTGGATGAGGCTGTCAAGCAATTTGTTGCTGGAAATTAATGGGCGTGCTTGAATAATAGCGGGAAATGATTTGTCTATGATTTTATTTCTTCCGTAAAGTATTATGCTGGGTTACTCTTATGGATCGAGGGCTTCTATATACTACTATTTTAACTAGGCTGAAGTACCATCATTAACATTGGCTGTGTATTGTGATAGCTTGTGATTAGATGCCGTTTATGACTTAGTCTGAGAAGAAATACCCAAGGTTAAAAACAATCACTTAGTCGACGACGTTAGAGTTACCGCCGTGCGCAGGGTCAAAGCTCAGGTTATTTGAACATCATAAGTCGAAGATTTAATGGCTTGAGAGACTTGATGATGAGGATGAGGATGTGACCTCAAGTGAGGGCTACGTTTCCGCGCCAGAATCCGCGGTCGCAAATACGCAATCAAAACAGTATATAACAAGAAATATCATGTTGCTTTTAGTACTGAGTACTTCAAGGGGCCAGTACTGGGTGAAGATACTCCTCTAGATACAGCTGCCTACTATACCGATCCATTCTACGCAGAATGTTGAGCGTATAGTCGTATACGTCATGCGAAGGAGAAGGGATTACGGGCGGTTGCCGTACCTTGCCATAGATTTCTCTTCCTAGGACCTCAAGAACAACGAGCATTGAAAAAGCAAGATATTGACCTTAGCCTAGATGAGATAGATTTGGACTATTAGAGATCCACAATCGGGGGATTAAAAGCCAGGGCCATCGTCAAAGATATTGCATTTTCAAACAGTGGTGTCTCTTTGACTAGCGTTAGAAGGATCCTAACCAAGGTTGTGTTAATGAATATGACGGGTACATATAATATGGATATCCGGATTGATAATTTTCGCGATAAGAAATTGGTGGACTTCGGACCGCCTCGGACTGAACCACATGTGGGCCGGAGTATATGAGGGAGTGGTATTTCCTCGGTTGGCTAATACTACGACTGGGTTATTGGCAATTTTTGTCATTGACACCAAGGGGCGAGGATGATGTTGGTCCGTTATTAGCTAATACCGCCATGGAAAATTGGCCCCTCAATTTCTTAGAACAAATCTGCTCAGTTACACTTCTCTCTAAATGATGCATAAAGCCTCATGGATTTAGTGAATTGAGGGCTGAAATACGTCAATTAATACAGTCCAAACGCAGCTGCTTCCCAAAGCACGTGGGGGCCTGGACCATGGGGCGATTTTGACGCTAGGACTATGTCTCTCTGCCACAACCCAATTCATTCATAGTGCCTTTTGTGAGGAGAGGTGAAAGATGGCGCTAGGTCTGGGCCTATACTTTTGGACTAGTGTTAGACTATCGACCCAAAAACATACTTACTCTCGAAATATCAGAGTTGATAGCGGAATACTACGTAGTACATCTCCCAATTTGTGTATTGAGAGGCTGTATACTGGCATGCATCATGTTTATGGCTTCAGCTGAACTCGGGGAATCATGCATGTGACTCTTGGAGTTCTCGGCCAAGTGGCTTTTGACAGAAGAGAATATAGTAGTTCCTCTGGTTGGAAGCGAGAAGGCCAGACCCCGAATTCTGTCTATATAAACCGGCCATGCTTCTGTTGTTCACATTTCCCATCTTCTTCAACTCATCCTCAATTATCCTACTTGACTATCAACAAGAACAGCGAGAACATCTTTTTACCTTCACCCAAACTTCTCCCTCTCAAGACAAATCAGAAACATGACTATCTTCGACGACATTGGCGGCGCCTTTGACGACGTCATGAGAGTGACTGGTAGCATCGTCGACACTCCCCCCCGCACCATCAAAGCATGCGTTCTCAACAAAACAACCCAAAATCTGAACTGGGTTGACTCCGGCGTCGACCACGGCGTCCGAGATGGCCACGCACCTGACGTAATCAAGCCCCAAGGTGAAGGAAAGTGGAGCTTGAAGAATGATGGAGTCAAGACAGGATGTGAGGGCTGGATGAAATGGAGGATTGGAGATAACGGACCAATTGTAAAGCTTGAGTATAACAACCCGTTTGTTGGGTCCAACACCTATTCTTGCAGTGTTGACTGGCAGGACTATGTTGTTCAGAGGGAAGGGGGGAGTGGTGATAACGCTACTGTCAAGTTTATCGTAGATCAGATCCTAAATCAGAAGCCAGCGGCTCCCGTGGATGATGACTCCGACTCTTGCTAGGAAGATGTCAGGGTTTGAGCCACTAAATCAACACTCTTTTACCAAAAGACGACATTTATCCTCACTTCATAACTGTGGTGTTTTGTAAACCTCTTTCTTTAAGATCTTTTATGAATAAATTTTATGTGAGAGACTACATCTCTCTCTTACTGCGCCGTTGACTATTGCTTGACTTATTCTTCTCGCGCGGGTACGCAGCCCTTCCCTCCGAGCTCTAGCTGATCTTCGTCCATGAACCTGCACTTCCACTGTGGCTCTTTGCCACTAGGGTTTGTGAGTGTGACATTCTCCGCACTAATGTTGTCGCAGGACTGTAGATAAAATGTTAGCAAGAGTCCAATACATATATGGAGGGTGTAGTGCCTACATCTTCAGAGCTACATATGAGCTGCCCAACAACGGGATCGTTGGCTCCATTCGACGTACCCCACATATTGCGGAAAGTAACATCTGTAAGAGTAACACCCGATGGATACTTCTCGCACTCGCTGGCGTTGATGGCACCGTAACACTGGTCAATTTGAATGGCGAGGTCGTTGTTGTCATTGATCATCGTGTCGTAGGTGACGTTGCGGACATATCCTTTGCCACCACCACCAACCCAAGGAGGATTGCCCGTTTTCTTAGCTTCAGCTCCCGGCCAGACCTTAAGCCGAGCGGCAGTCGTTGTGTTGGCCATGGTGTTGTTGTAGATGAAGAGATCTGAGACGATGTCGTATTGGTAGGGATAGTTTCCGAGGGATCCAACGGAGATACCGTGGGAACCATTGCAGTGCAGACCCTGAACGATGATGTTTGTGCTATTAGGTTTGAAAGAAACGCAGTCATCATCGTGGTTAATGACAGAGTTTTGAATGACAATGTTGTCAGAGCGGAAAGTGTCCCACCCATCAAGGTTGGAAGCCCAAGCTGACGAAGAGGAACGGGAGAAGATGTCAATATCGGAGATGAGAATATCAGAACTGTTGGCAATGAAGTTGTGCCACTGAATTCATCGTCAGTATGACCTTCGAAGGTCTCATAGAGGGGGAAGCTATCAAGACTCACATTGGGAGAGTGTCGCAACTTCAGACCAGTAATTGACCCACCATGCCATCCATCCGTGATAAAAAGCAATGGTCGGTGAACTGTTTTATTCTCGGCATGTGCATCCCACCACGCCTGACCGTTGCCATGAATAACGCCTTTACCAAGACCATACAAGTGGATGTCCTTGCCTCCGAGAACCCACCAAGAAGAAGCATCCTGGAAGTGGAACTTAAACGTATTCTGCTGCCAATACTCAAGCTCTGTACAGAACTCGACCTTTCCGGTCAGAGCAATGTCAATGTGCTTGAGGAACCTCAGGTCAAGCGGTGAACAAATGTTGTAATTCTTGTCAAGCACAACTTTGCCTCCGTTGTTGCATTTCTTGAGAGCGGCCCGAATACTGGACGCATCATCGCCGCCTTTCTTGCGGCTTGGTTTGACATAGCAGACTCTATGGTCGCGGGGTGATGAAAGGTCGATAGCCTTGTAAGGTTGGTAGGGGTCAGGTCGGATGTTTGGACGTTTGGGGACGGTTTGATAGCCAGAACTTGTCCAAGCGTATGCCAGGAGATTCACCAGCAACGCCAAAGTGGTTTTGGACATCATGTTTGCCAAATTATGGACGTGTCAGCCCTAATCTCAACAATTGTCTACCCAATTACTTTGTGTAAGGACGAAGGCCAGGTTCATCCTTTTATACCATAACCCTGGGTAATGATCCGAGAGCGGAGGTAACATCTTTACCTATGTGGAGTTTGTCTTGGCAGTTTTTGATGCTAGAAATATGGTTATTCCCCATGATTGATCGACAGTATTGACTGCGGGGACCCAGGCTCGATCAATTTAGCCAAAATTCTTTAGGCAGGTGACAAACGACAGGCAAGGGCAGTAAGACAGTAGAATAAGTTATTGCACCAATTAATATCGACCTTCCGGTCTATCACCTGATTCGTTTAAGGTACTGCATTGCTCTTATTCCCAGCACCCAGGGGAACGGTTGTTTGCAACACACGTTCATCAACTACAAGACAGGGTGTAACAGCTCGCCTAACTCCGGAATTGGATGTCGATTTCAGGCTAAATGTTACCCCGTCTTTCAGAATTAACCTTATGTCTTATGCATGTTGGAGCATCTTAACCACAGATGTTCCCCGCATGCTTTCGGATCTCGGTTTTGATGTGAGGCAATTGAACAACTCTGAGGTGACGGCAGGCGGGAGATTAACTCTCATTATAGGATAAATTATGAATGACAAGGCGTATCCTGAAATGAAGCCGAAGCTGTCGTATTCCAAGGTTCGGATGTCGAGAAAAGAATTCTCAAATTTCAACAACCAATCTTTCTTCTCCGCGCATCTGTCTCCAGCGATTCGTCGACTCAACTACCTCCGTACAGCCCTTGAGTAAGAAGCCCCATCGTCTCACAAATCCCTCACTCACTTCCCATCCTGTTGCAAGCCAAGGCTGCCCCCAGACCAGGAAGCCGCATCGTTCTATATCATCGAAGCCTTCGTACACTCGTAGCCCCAGGTCAAGTAAAAGCTCATGGCTGTCATATTTATCAGCCATAAGTATTAGGTTGTCCCGTAATCTTGGAAACGGTATGGCGTTAATCCAGAACAGAGGTGGTTTAGAATGCTGCAAAGGCGTATATCTGAGATCTATTGGAATTTGGTGCGTTGGTGCGATCTCAACCTCACGTACGCCGAGCGAGCTCTTGCATCCTGGCGGAAGGTGATGTGATAAGGAAAGTGAGGCTAAGTTGAACATTATACCGCGGATGACATTGTACTGGACAAGTGTGATAAGGCAGTGATCTGCTGAGAGTGGGAACGTAATCATATGTGGTGGTTGAGCCAGCGTAGCGGGTGATGAGTAAGGCAGAAGTGGCGGTATAAGCTTCCCTGTCTTGATTAGGACTCCACCATCTACTTCTGGTATCAGGCGCTGGAATATTGTGTCTTTTTGTTCAGACTTTTGAAGAAAGGCTACAGCAGATGATCTGTATTCAATGGTCTCAGGTTCGTGCTGGTTGCCGCCAACTAGCATGCCATAGCCCTCCCAATGCAGACTGGTGTCATGACTTGATGCGTTGGAGTGGGCGGGTGGGCGTTTCCTATCGCCTAAATGTTTGTTAAGATGAGCTATTGTGAATGGAAAGCTGTTGGCAGATTTTATCTGGTGGATTGCTTGAAGGGTGAAGGGAAGGGGACAAGACTCACGCCAAGCTCTCTGTCGCAAGCGATTTTGTCTCTTCTTCCTTTCTATTGGGTTCGTGATACCGCTCCAATCATCTTTATCAAATGGCATGTTGGAGGAACTCAGCTCAACCTGCAATACTGCGTTATCGGGACAATAGCAACACCGTGTCTTGCTTAGAAATCCGGGCGAGGCATTGAGTGGGCCTGTAGCCGCGCTTCAGGGGGGTTTATTCTGCGACCAGATTCGTCATCAACTACCAGTTCCGGGCGATCAATTCAAGAGATACCCAGGGCCTTGTTTGATCTGGTAGATGATGAAGAAGTGAGTAGTATCTGGTTGTTCTTCAGATGAGGCTGCTTACTCAGTGGGGATCATCAGCTGCAAGTGCGTTACGCGCTAGGATCAATGAGGATAAGGCTCGGGACACCGGAGTAACAATCAGGCTTTGTAAGTCAGTGCTCATGAATATCAACCAGAGTAGATGAATTAATAGTTACCCGAAGTGTTTATGGGCTAGACTGGCAGTTCAGGTATATAAGATGGGCGATATGCCACCATCTCATGGTTTCAATATGGAATCCTAAATCCTTTTTAGCACGCACACGACCAATCTGCAACTTCTACGATTTGACGTCTCACGCCAAGTGTATATCCTGGGACCAACAACTGACAATAGGGATGGTTTCCGCAAAGCAAACCATCGCCTGTTTTGGCGCCACCGGCGGGTGCGTGGCCGCAGCCTTAGCGAGCGCCCTGAAAGAAGACCACCGCTGCACAGCCCGTATGTCGTCAAATCGTTTCTGTTAATATAGGATAGATCTAACAATTTGCAGTTGTGAGGACCCCAGAGAAGCTACGTCACATCCTGACTTCCGAGCACAACATTTCGCCAGCCACTATCGACCAATATCTTACCATTCATCAAGGCGACGTGAAGGACCCTTCCGTCGTTGCGAAAGCCCTCATTAACCCCACCGATACAAGCCTCGTCGTCGACTTTATACTTAGCGGCGTTGGAGCATACCCAACCTTTCAATGGAGCATCAAGAGACCTTTCCCACTGACCGACCCGACCATTTGCGAAGATACCATCGAAACGATATATACTGCTCTCTCAGACCTGTCTGCCCGTGGTGTAACTGGTACAAGTACCGGTCAGAAGCCCCTTCTCATCGTAGTAAGCACTGCAGGCTGTGGGAGAAACAGAGGTATCCCCTTGCCCATCTACTTCCAGTACCACTATCTTCTGGGAGGACCATTGGCAGACAAGAAGCGTATGGAAGAAGTGGTTATGGGGGACAAGGGAAAACATATACGAGACTTTGTCATTATGCGGCCGTTGTTTTTGACAGATGGAGAGGCGAAAGGCGATGGCCAGCTTAGGATGGGCTGGGAATGGGGCATCGACGGAGGTAAAGATAATGCCGAGGAGCCGGGCCCCGCGATTGGATACTATATTAGTCGGAAGGATGTAGGGAAGTGGACTTTCGACAAAGTGGTTGCTCAAGGTGGATGGGAAGGGAAGTGTGTTTACTTGACGTACTAAGAATGATTAGTTTATTGCTGACTGCGCACGGAAAATTCTGCAATCGAGAATAAGTATAATGGCTTAACCACCTGATCTTGTATTGTCTTAGATATTCTTTTTCCCTCTGTATATCGTGGCCCGAATTCGTTCCTCTCATCAAGACAAATCCCATCAACAAGGTGTTACGGAGTAGCTAAGAATTAACTTCGTAGACATAACAGTATACATTCATGCTTCAGTGACGTGTCGGAGCACCTGAAATACATGACTATCTATTTCCTTGGTGCTGTCGTGTAGTCTGCCACACCATTGTTATGCTTGCTGCAAGATTATGGCTGTTTAGCGCGGTTGGAACTGTGCAGGCGTAGATGCCAAGATCGCGGGTCTATCTCATTTCAAAAACTGCAACTTATTAGCCATGTTCGGTTTAGCGTTACCCCAGGATCAGGATCGAAACATGAGATCGAGCTGCCCGAAAGAGTTAACTCTCTGCATAGGTATCGTAGTCGCTTGATCAAGCCCCAAGTCAAACAAGCTCATCGGGTCAATACTCTAGTGGATGGTGTAGATCGACCAACGTCTCTTAGCCTCTATTCTAAATGGCTAGAGTAAGTTATTAACCTTATAAACTTATCCAATTTTGTTAATAAAATACGGTAACTCCAGCTTAGATTCTCTGAGCAAGCTGCGGGGACGGGTTATGTGGTTCTCGGCATCCAGATTAGATGTCCGAGATAAGCAGCCCTCCGCGCTGATTCCTCACATCGGCTAATCTATCTTTACCCTGTTAGTTAATATCTCGCCTTCGTAATGAGGGGCCCAAAACACCGCGATCTATCTTGAATCGGTCTAAGTGATGTTGACTCTGTCCAATATATATATCGTTGTTGAATCCTCCTCCGAATCATGTTCCACCATATTGAAGCTACGGCTTTGTACGACAAGATGTACGCCTCTCTTAGTTCTGTTGCCTTACTCGGGTCTGTTCTCTTCTCTTTGCAAGCTACAGCAAATGATACTATACCACAAGTCACTCTGAAAGATTATGGATTGTTCTCTGGCACCAACATCTCGGAGACGTTGATGGGTGATAAACTCTCCAACGGAGTCGACGCTTGGCTTGGCATCGATTATGCCGAGCAGCCCGTTGGCGACCGGCGATTTCGTCAACTACAATCACAACCTCCAACCTTCAAGGGAGTTCAGAACGCTACCAAATATGGTTCTGTCTGCTTGCAAGATCTGAAATATCCATATCCTGATGAGCAAGATGAGGCATGTCTGAACTTCAACGTGTATCGTACACACGGAGTTCCGCTCAGCCAAAAACTCCCCACTCTTGTTTGGATCCACGGAGGCGGCTTTGCATCATTCTCGGCCCGAGATTTTGATGGTGCTGCTTTCGTCGCCTCTTCTGTCAGCCCGATAGCCGTGGTCACTTTCAACTATCGTCTTAACTCCTTTGGGTTCCTGCCTAGCAAATTGTTTGAACGTCAAGGCCTTCTCAACCTAGGTCTTCAAGATCAACACTTCTTCCTGCAGTTTTTGCAAAAGCACCTGAGTTCATTTGGAGGAGATCAAGATCAAATCACCCTTGGCGGCCTTTCAGCTGGTGCACACTCAACAGCATTCCAGTATTTCCACAATTATGGTGCTGATAAGAACAAGCCACTCTTCGCGAGGGCTATCCTACAATCAGGATCGCCTACAGCCCGCTCCTTCCCAGGCCCGGAATACCCTCGATATAAGAAGGACTTTGCAGGACTTATGGGTCATATCAATTGTTCTGTGGATGCTAGCGACAAAGAGCAAATGGAATGTTTGCGTCACGCATCGGCAGAGAAGATCAGATCCTACTCAGCTAAGACTTATGAGGACGCCAAAGATCAACTGAACTGGCCCTGGCAACCATCTATCGGTGGCCTTTTTGTCGAGAAAGCAGGGTCTCAAAGTGAGGTTGAGGGTGCCTTTCATCATCTCCCCATTATCACAACTCATACTTCCGACGAGGGGAAATACTACACCCCGGGAAACCTAGAAACAAATGATGATTTTGTTCAGTTTTGGCACCGAATCAGCCCCGGTCTCAACATCACTGACATCGCTCTCATCAATGAGCTCTATCCGGACCCTGTAGCGCATCCTGACTCCCCATGGGCCAGCTCTCCGAACAGTACGCAGTATAACCGTATTTCAGCTTCTTGGTCTGATATGTCTTATATCTGTCCTAGCCGGAAGACAGCGGAAACAACATCACGAGCGGGAGTCCCGACTTGGAGACTTCGGTTCAACACGCCTGACTTTCCATTGGTTGCACAGTCCTGGAAGGGTATCCCTCATTCCGCAGATTGGGCTTATACATGGAATGATCCACATGTGCCCTATCCTGAGACTGCGCGTATCTACTTTGGCTACATCAACAGCTTTGTGCTTACAGGCGATCCTAACAAGGAAAGGTTGGATGGTACCGTGAAATGGCCTGAATACAAAGCAGCCAGTGACGTGGGAAGTCTGTATCCGAAACAACTCCTGGTAAACCCAGGCAACTTTACAGTTGTGGAAGAAGACAACACTAGGTCACGACAGTGTGCCTACTGGAACGATATAGATAGAGCTGCCCGTCTGTACAAGTAAATACAAGGTACACAGAATAGTGATCCAGAGTAATAAGTTGCAGAATTTAAGCACCGAGAGAAACAAGGAACATCATTTTACAAGGAATTTTATTGATGCCTCATACACTGAGTCTGTGAATACAATCTATGTAATGTAGAACGACTTTTTTCTATAACAAACTCTCAGCTTTCCCTCTCCAAATAGAATGAACTGTACAGTTCACACAAGGAAGCCCTTCCTTTCTTGTATGATCCGGCTGTCATAGCTATTTTACAAGTCCCTCTGCCGTGCGCCATTTAGTGCTTTCGGTGCTTGACGCGTGCAACGATACCCTCCTGTCGAGCAAAGAAGGTGTTTCTAGTATGCCACTGGGTCTTGGTTTGGTCATAGAACTCGAACCGATAGTGTCGAATAAGCTGAGGAGACAGCTTATGTAGCTCAATAAGGGCAATGTTCTTCCCCAAACAAGTACGGGTACCACCGCCAAAGGCCATCATGTACTTGTCCATGTAATTAGCACGACCTGGATCCATCCAGCGATCAGGGTTGAAGTTCTCCGCGTCTTGACCAAAGACTTTCTGGTCGAAATGCATGACTGCGGCGTTGATGCCGACAACATAGCCTCCGGGAATGAACTGGCCGCAGATGGTTATACCCTCAGGAGGAACTGTTCGAGGTAGAGCTATTCGCGCAAGGTCAGAACAAAATATTCTCAACGTTGAAGCGCATTGTAGTTATCACTTACACAATTGTGCGCCGGGCCAGATACGAAGAGCTTCCTTTATGCATGCGCAAAGATACGGAAGCTGACTTGCCTGCTTGTAAGTAGCAGGCATGGTCAGACGGCCCTCATCAACCGCTTGATCAATCTCAGCTTCGAGTCGGCCGTAAACTTCTGGGTTGTGCATAAGATGGTAGAACAATGAGCGGAAAGCAATGGCCGTGGTATCACTGCCAGCGAACAACGCGCCGTATGACTCTTGCTCAACATCACCCCAGCGGTAATCCATCTTTTCGCCATTCTTCTCATAAATGGTGAAGACTTGTTGCGCCATATCGGTACGGGGAGCCTCGAGACGAGAGGCATAGGCGTCTTCCATTAGCCGTGCAGACGACTCGCCAATGTTTTTGCTATTGATACTTTGTTAGTGGGGTACTGATCTTCGTCACTCTTGGTTATGGTAACATACACTCCCTTCGCGATCTCTTTGCCGGCAGACGAAAGCATGCAACCCATGCCAATCAACGGTTGCAGAATTGATGGAGCGACACCCATCAAGCATACAAATGGGATCATCTTGTCCAGAGACTTAATCCAGTCATTCTGGTCTTTGCCTTCATCGATGAATCCAAATGCACGACCATAGAATAGTTCGCCTATAATGTCGAATGTGTACCTAATAAATGGTCAAACATGATTTTAAGCGACAAAAAGGCTGGATGTTCTTACCAGTGAAGCCACTCTCCAAGGTCACAAGGCTTGCCCGAGTCTGCAAACTGGCCAAGTCGCTCTGTTAGAAGATCGCTGCAAGAGTCAATGTATTCTTCAGACTTGGAAACATTAGTCATGGAGTAGATGCTACTGATGATCCTTCGCCTCTGGCCGTGTTTCTTGTCGCTCTTGCAAGAGAAGACATCGCCATGGGGACTGAATCCAGTAGTGTTGTAAGGCTCATAAAATTGTGCTTTGTCCAATGCATTGGAGAAGCGATAGATGGTCGCGAAGGCTTCGGGGCTGTCAGTTGAATTAGTACGGACTCAGTGTGTTATCAGAATATGTCGAGACTTACTCGGAGCACGAGACTTCGTTTGGTGCAATTCGGATGAGAGGGCCGTACTTGGCGTGAAGAGCTCTTTCATCCTTCTCAACATCCTCGGTCCAGATCTTGCGCATATACCACAGACGTGAAATGGTTGCTAGGAAAGGTCCTGGAATCTTCCTTAAAGGGTGGAAGGTGAGTGTGTAGATGACCCAGCCCAGCCAGTAAATAGCCGGCAAGGCCACTAACAGCCATTTTACATTGGCGAATGTAAAGTTTAACAACATGATGTTATACAAATCGAGAGAGTATGAGAGTAAAAAGTAGAGGAAGGATGATGAAGAAGGAAGAAGAATTCGAACTCTGCATTACGGCTTTTATACTAGCATCAGCATTGACATAGTCCCATCGACCTAAGCCATAGATGAAGTGGGCGATGGTTGGTATATGGAGAGAGTGAAAAGTATCCACTTTGGCCCGATCCCAGGCAGATTTGGCAGTTGTAACTTGGAGCCCCGTCATTCAGATCGAAGCTAACCCACCTTCCCACCAACCTAACGTCTCATTTCAAATCGAAGTTCCGTCGGCAGTCAATAAATGCCGCTGAGTCATCCGACAAGTGGATATCTAGTGACGATCTGCGAGTTTCGGTGTAGAAGACCCTTCATTTAAGATAAGATAAAGCAAACCCAGTGGGTTACCATCCAGGGTACATGACGTGCTGAGCTAGGGGTCTTTATCTTGTCAGTTGCATTGTTTCCAGAAGCTGATTTCGATTATCCATTGTGCTAATGAACGGCATCCATGCGTGATTAAGAGGAGATACCTCCGCACTTGCGCTCAACTTGACACAATTGAAGGACAATCAGGTACTAAACTCCAACGAAAGCTGTCAGTGGTAAAAGGAATGCAGTATTTCCCTTTTCTTTTCTATTTTTTTGTTGCGAATTGCGGAGCAGAACTTTTAGAAATCAGACCCGCAAAACATGACCCTCTAGGGTAAGTTCAGAATCATCCGCAGATTACAGATTTTGATATCCTGCATGGGCTGTTCATGCAAATGGAAATGGTGGAAATTAATTTCCAACACTGTAGATAGATGATCCATGTAAAGACACTCGTGAAGCATCAACAGTGTCTTCTCAGATGAGCTCTGCAGTCAACCCTGAACAAAAACGCATATGCAAACGACAAGATAAATTTGGCCCGTGGGATACATTCTCCTATAGCGGGCAAACAACCTGAAAGGTGGGTTTTGGTAGCAAATTGTCTGAGACAAGCTATACTTCCCTTAGAAGAACCATTAGGGTTTAACGTGCTATGTGTTTTACCTTATGGACAGCATTAGTTTTATGTTCAGTTTCACTCTCCACGATGCAAGGCCGAGCAGTGGAAAATAGGATAACAGACACTCGGGACTTGTCTTGGGGAACATCAGCCGGGGAAGTGGATGAATTTGAACTCTGTCTACCGTGCTGTATGAATTCAATTATTTTCATCGAAAAGGCAAAAAAAGTCCAGGAAAAGGTTCGTTCCAGGCGCCAGCTGCTTAGCAGGCTCTTTATGCCATAGGTTCAGACAAGCACGGATTTAGGCTAACTCGCTAGTAGTCCCTGATTGGTTGAGCCGCTGGTAATTTGACTATAACCGGCTAGTCTGGCCCACCCTAGAAGAGGACAAAACTGCCCTGTGAACCAAAGTGTAGCCAGAACCAGGAGTACATCATAATCATCGTACGTGATCAACCATTTATTAATCATTATTAATTCAAAAAAGTGATTAATGCCAGACTAACGGGCGGCTGGGTCGTGTGTAAGCTGACGCATAGTCGCTGGTTAAGAACCAAGCCAATGAGGTATCACGAGTAGCTTGCTAGCCTCGGTGAAAGTTGCCCAGTGTGGGTCAGGCTTGTCGGTGGCCATACACAATGAGGCCCAGGGTATCGGGAAGCAGTATGCTTTATTCGCGAATCCCAATAAATCGAACGTTTTATTTTAGTCTTTCAGTGTGCTTATAAATACTCGAATTTGTACTTGCTAATGGAGCGCGGTATAAGATTAGCTTAGACAACACGAATATATATAAATGCTATCTGGCTACATGTTACCTCTTGATTTCCATCCACACACCTTTATGATCTTCTCAGCCTTGTATGTGCTAGATTTATTCATACCACCATGTCGTCTCAATGGGCTGATCAGCCGTACCCACTCCTTTCTACCCTTTCATTTTCGAAAGATGTACGTTTATAACTCTGTCATTCGCAGGCGGATGTTCTTTGACGCTTATCATATCGTGACAGACTACTCACTCAGCAAACTACGTGGCAACGCAAATGGCTCTTGCCCACAATGGGATCATCCGAGGCTTGAATTCGATTTACATTCAAGCGACGCATATACCGCGCGGCAACCTTGTTACGACTCGGGATTTCTTGGTGTACTGTCAGTGCTGGTGTGAATCCATGCACCACCACCACGACGCCGAAGAGGAGCTTTTCTTCCCAACCATAGAACAGATTGCGAATACGCCCGGTATCATGGAACGTAACAAGGAACAGCACGCAGCATTTACGCCAGCATTTGGTCAGTTCCATGAATACGTTCAAACATGCGACCCTGCAAAATACGACGGGCAACACCTTAGAAGTCTGATCGATGAGTTCGGGGACGTACTGACTCAGCATCTACACGATGAGATTCAGACTCTGCGGGATCTCAGGAAATATGACAGCAAGCCGATACAGGAAGCCTACAAGCGATTCGAGAAAGAATTGATGAACACCGATAACGTAAGAAGCACTCTATCACGATAGGGTTTTGACTTGTCGATATCACTAACACGTCACTGGCAGCATCGGATCGGACCGCTTGTGTTTGGAACTGCAGACAGGGGCTTTGAGGGTGGCATGCACGATTTCCCGCCCGTGCCATTCTTCGTGCCGTATATCATCCAGCACGTATACGGCAGACGACATCGAGGTGCTTGGCAATTCAACCCTTGCACTATGTGGAGAGATCGTAGAGAATTAGCATTCAAAGATGACAATGTGATCTCTTAGGCAACTTGCTATATTATGCGAGTTGAGACGGGAGTATCGAGAGCTGGAGCATGTCTTTCTTCCTTTCTTTCTCTTTTCTACGTTTGTGGCAGATTGCTAGATTTTATTATAAGCTAGTTTCAAGTTTCCCGGACCTCGAGGACCCCATATGACTAGAAACGAGACACCTACGGATTCCGTCGGCCTTTACGCGACGAGGATCACGGGGGCCAATTAATTAAAATTAGCCATTCTGCTGCGGTAATATGGGATGAAACATCTGGAATGCAACATCAAAGCAGCACTTGTCAGCAATCCCCCGGTTCATTTAGTAGGACGCAACCGAAAAAGGCTTATCCCCCCGCAACAAGGATCCTGCAGGATCATCACAGCCGATCCAAGGACGTCATAACAATCACCATTGTCACGTGTAGAGAGTCGAGAAAGGAATAAAATGGATGAAGGGCGCACCATTCGCGTGTCTTGACCACCACTAAGTAACGGCCCTTCGGTATCTTCACGAAGTAGCCATGAAGCTTCTGTCTTTGTTGGCACTTGGTGTGACGGTGACCGCAGTCACTGTTGACGACTGCCCTGGGTACAAAGCGAGCAATGTCAAAGACACTGCTTCTAGGCTCACTGCCGATCTAACTCTGGCGGGCGAAGCTTGCGATGTATATGGCAAAGATCTCGTAGATCTGAAGCTAGCCGTTGAATACCAAACTAGTGAGGACAAGTTAATAATAGGGGGTATTACACCACTGACCCGCGATAGATCAACGCCTGCATGTAATAATCTACGATGCAAACGAGGAGGTTTATCAAATCCCAGAGTCCATCATACCTCGTCCCTCACAGGTCGAGGGCGTAGCCAACAAGTCAGACCTCGTTTTTGCACTCAAGAAAGAACCATTTTCCTTCACTGTGTCCCGCCGAGACACCAAAGAGGTATTGTTCGATACAAGTAGCGAACAGTTAATTTTCGAGAGCCAATACCTCCGTCTACGAACAAGTCTACCCAAGGAACCCAACATTTATGGCTTTGGCGAGCACTCCGACTCTTTTCGAGTCCCCACAGACAAGGACTATCAGAGAACTCTCTGGAACCGAGAAGCGCCTTTCATTCCTCACAATACCAACCTCTATGGCAGCCATCCGATGTATCTCGAACATCGGAAGACTGGTAGTCACGGTGTATTGTTCCTAAACTCCAATGGAATGGATGTCAACTTCAACTCCACATCTGATGTCAAGAAATACCTTGAGTACAACACTATTGGAGGGGTTCTAGACTTTTACTTCTTTGCGGGTCCTACGCCTATAGACGTTAGCAAACAACAGGCTGAAGCGCTTGGGTTTGCAGCCATGATGCCTTACTGGTCTTTGGGCTATCACCAAGCTAAATATGGATACTGGGATGTGAATTATCTGGCTGAGGTTGCCAGTAACTATTCCAAGGCCAACATACCACTAGAGGTGTTGTGGGGTGATATTGACTACATGGATTTGCGCAAGGATTTCACCACTGATCCGGAACGCTTCCCCATGGACAAAATGCGAGAGCTTGTCGATACACTGCATCGCAGAAAACAACACTGGGTGATGATGCTCGACCCCGGAATCAGTACCGATAGCGACTACGACACGTTTAAACGAGGGAACGAGGCATCCGCCTTCCTCAAATCAGATGATGGAAGCAACTATCGTGGTGTTCAATGGGCCGGCGAAGTAGTCTGGTCAGACTATCACTCTGAAGAGGGCCGGAAATGGTGGGTCAGCGAGATCGAGAAGTTTTTCAACCCATCCACTGGCCTCGACATCGATGGTGTCTGGAATGACATGAACGAAGTGTCAAATTTCTGCCCGGACATTAACTGCGACCCAGCGAAACATGCTGCGGATACCAACACTCCTCCAGAACCCGAGCATGTCCCAAGACCAAACACAGGTCGGCCCATTCCGGGCTTCCCCGACAGCTTCCAACCTGGAAGTTCCAAGGTGAAGAGGCAAGATTCGGGCGGAGATAAGAAGGGTCTTCCAGATAGAGATTGGTTCAATCCTCCATACGCTATTAATAACGGTCTGGGCAATATCAGCGACAGTGCACTTTACACCAACATCACTAACCATGATGGCACTCGTCAGTATGACACGCATAACCTCTACGGACTAAACATGGTCAAAGCAACGTACGATGGGATGGTCAAAAGAAGGCCGGGCAAGCGACCATTCGTCCTCACGAGGTCAACCTTTTTCCATTCAAGTGCATGGGCTGCCCACTGGTTCGGTGACAACAACTCTACCTGGTCTGACTATCGAATTTCGATTACTCAGATGCTTGGATTCACTGCCATACACAACTATCCTATGGTCGGATCGGATATCTGCGGATTCAACGGGCAGGCTGAGGAGAAAATGTGCCAACGTTGGGTTTTGCTTGGTGCATTCATGCCATTCTACCGTAATCATGCAGATATTACTGCTCCATTCCAAGAACTCTACTTGTGGGAATCAGTAACGAAAGTCGCTAAGAAGGCTATTGATGCGCGGTACCGCCTTTTGGACTATATCTACACCGCACTGCATCGCTCCAGCTCTACTGGCGCACCAAGCGTCAATCCGCTGTTTTTCTTATACCCGACTGATACCAATACCTTTGGCATCGACCAGCAATTCTTTCTCGGCAACTCACTATTGGTCTCCCCTGTTGTCGACGACGATTCAGAGTCGGTGACTTTCTACTTGCCAGACGATGTCTTCTACGACTTCTGGACGTACAAACAAGTCCGAGGTAAGGGCGAGAATGTCACATTGGACGACGTCGGATATGACCAAATTCCTGTTTACATCCGAGGTGGTAGTATCATCCCACTCCGTAGCGAGTCGGCCAACACTACCACTGTTCTTCGAAAACAGAACTTCACTCTACTGATCGCTCCTGATAAGAATGACAAAGCAGAGGGAACTCTGGTTTTGGATGATGGCGAGAGTTTGGAAGGCGACTTGTCGGATATCAGGTTTGTTTGGGATGGAAGTGCTATACATGCGAACGGTACATTCGGTTATGATTCTGGCTTGGTAGTGGACGAGTTTATCATCCTGTCGGACAAGGGGAACCAGACTGTGTCTGGCAAGTGGAGTTTGGACAGTTCTTTTACCGCGAAGTCAGAGGGCTAGGACGCTATCATTTCAAGTAGGTAGTTCAGTTGGTTGCTTTTCTCCACTTCTCTTGAGAAAAAGTGCAGTCACTACAGTACGATACGGGTACTTGACGACTGCTGTGATCTAGTAACGTAACATCTACCAGGCGCAATGACCACCATCAACTCTCAAATCTGCTCCAGTCATGTAGCTACTACCATCACCAAGTAGAAATAGAACAGGTGCGCGAAACTCATCAACGGTACTCAGTCGATTGAGCATTGAGTCACCTACCCACTGTTCCTCCATGCCGGGTTTCTTCAAAGCCTCGGCTGTTGCATCTGTACGAATGTACCCTGGTGACAGTGAGTTCACTCGAATAAGAGGGATGTTGACTCGTGATCCCCACTCTGCTGCTAGAGAGCGAGCTAGCTGATGGATAGCAGCTTTGGATGAATTGTATCCCGCCGTATCAACGCCCTGTTATACAGTCAGTATGACTCGGTTGATTTACATGCGCAGTTCAAGTCAATAAGGGGAATGCCCGACCTTGTTTGATACATAGCCGCTCATACTAGCCACGAACACGAGGCTCATGCTCAGACCATGCTTGATGGCTTCCCTGGACATATGCTGAGCAATGGCAAAGGTGCCTGTGACATTTATGTCGAAGAGTCGTCTGAAAGAATCTACTGGAAAGTCCCTCGCAGGCCCGTTGTCAGAGACACCAGCACAAGCCACAAGACCACGCAGCGGTTTCTTGAGAATCGGAACAAATTGGGAGAACACAGATGATATCAAATTTTCGTCACAGACATTGCATTGGAAGTAGTGAACAGAGCTAGAAAAGCGTTCTGCTACTTCCGATATCTCGTCTGGATCACATTAGCGCTGTTTCACCGCATATAATAAATTGGGTTTTGTCGCAAGAGAGGTAGAAAGCCAAAGTAAAAACTTATCCCATGCTTTCTTCGGGGGTTTCTCTACCAAGTCAAGACATACAACATCTCCGCCGCTTTCGAGGATGGCTTTAGTGACGGTGACGCCGAGGTAGCCAGCAGCACCAGTTACTGTGACAGTCAGTCAGCTGTGTGGTATCTTAGGATTGGGGGTCTCTATTTACCAAGCACTGTTCGGTCTTCTAAGCTGAATAGTCTGGATATTGGCATGGAGGCATTGCTTTGGGGAGGCTTTGCCTCGCGGTATTTAGGTGCATGGACGTTTTCTTCCTTCATATCGTAAATCCGCGATTGTTTACTCGCGTTCGAACTGAGATAAATAGTATGTATACGGGCGGAAGATGATGATGACGCAGTGCAGAGGGGATATACCTAGCCAGTCGATTTGACGACACACGGGGGTGTGATATAACTGGGTCAGATCAACAACGGCCTTGCCCAATGGAGTTCAAAAATACGACGGAGCCGAATCCTGGGGAAAGCTAACTCCACTCACTCCCACTTGATGCCATGAATCATTTGACCTCCTGCTCGGGATTGTCAACAAGTCAAGCCGAGAGTCCTTGGCTGTCACCACCCAGGCAGCGTTTGGAAGAAACCAATTGGCATATCGAAAGTCCACTTTATAGAAGCAAAATCCGGTATTCCCGTGGCGGCTACAACCCCGCGACTAGACTCATCAGCAGCTTGCAGGGATAACGGTCATCCATTGGAATTGCGGCATTGACACGGCCCGTCGACCTGGAGCCAAGAGATGATCATCCGAACGTCCTCTTCTTCTCCACAGCAAACGGGATCAACGTGGCATTTGCCGGGATGAAAACAAGAGTTCAATAATTCCCCGCGGGGTTGAGGATCCGGGGTACATCTGATCCTATATGACTGTTGCTATTTGCCATTATTTAACTAAGAGATACAAAGACCACCGAGAGTCGGTCCTCGATGCATCTTCCTTCCTGATTAATCTTCCATTCTTGACTGCCCATCCAGATATCTCTAAAGCTTCCATCACCATGACCCAATCCTTGGATACCGAGGCGAACGGTCCTCATCATAGGATCCATCGGACCTGGTATCACACCACCATCTTCAATGTCTCTGTCGTGGCAGCCTGCGCTTTCCTCGCCCCAGGGCTATGGGCTGCCATGAATGGCCTAGGGGGCGCCGGCTCAGCAGACCCATACTATGTCAATGCCGCCAATTCGGTCATCTTCTGTCTCCAATTTGTTGTCTGCCTTTTTGGCAGTGTCCTCATTGCCAAGATTGGTCTACGATGGGCCTTTGTCTTTGGCATGACAGGCTTCCCCATTTATGCCGCAAGTGTTTATTGCAACGTCAAGTATGGCAACACTTGGTTCCTCATGGTAGCCTGTGCTATTGACGGCATCACATCGGGTATCTTCTGGTTGACCGAGGGTGCCATCGTCTTGGCTTATCCCGAGAAGAATCGCAGAGGCAAATATTTGGCGTATTGGCTTGCAAGTCGCATCATCGGCCAGATGGTTGGCGGTGCCGTCACTCTTGGTGTCAACGCCGGGCGTCGTGAAGTTGGACACATTAGCGTTGAAACGTATCTCGTATTCATTTCCATCCAGGCTTTGGGTCCTTTTGTGGCTGCGCTTCTTTCTCCGCCTCACAAGGTGCAGCGCATCGATCGAACTCCTGTCGCTATCGAAATTCCGCGAAACATATCTCACGAACTGCGTACCATGTGGCAAGTTCTCTGTCGAAAAGAGATCCTACTCTTGCTGCCGATGATGTTCCAGAGCGTCTTCTCCGAAGCCTTTTTCTCAACCTACAATTCCACATACTCCACTGTCAGAGCCCGAGCGCTCGCCTCGCTCGTTGCGAGTACTTGTGTGATTTTTTGCAACTTTGCTCTCGGTTTCTGGTTGGACTGGCGAAAGCCGAGTCTGAATACGCGTGCTGTGGGCGCTTTCGTTCTTATCTACACCTTCGAAACTGGCCTCTATATCTACGCTATGGTGATGACTAAAGAGTACGAAGGTATGGAGACAAAGCCTGTCTTTGACTGGACAGATGATGGCTTTGGCAGGGGAGTCTGTGTCTATATCTTTATGCTTGTTGGCTTCAACCTCATGTACGACTACCTGTACTGGCTGGTTGGCTGTGTCAACAAGAACGGCGCGGACCTTGTCCGTCTCAGTGCCATTATTCGCGGTATCGAGAGTGCAGGCCAAGCCATTTCCTACGGTATCAACTCCATCGACACCTTTGCACTTTCTGGAGCTGTTGCGGTTAATATGTCGTTCTTCGCGGTCTGTATCATTCCGGCGGCATTTGTGGTCTTCAAAGTTGGTATTGTTGATGGTGTCAAGGTCCACGACATCATTCAGGACGAAGTTTACAGCATTCAGAACGCGGATACCAAGAAGCCATCTGATGTTGGGACGGATAAGAGAGTTGAAGATGCCGTGCACTTAGACCACTAGGCTTGGGAAGAAGAGGGCCGAGTGTTGGCGCGACGGCAGTCACTTTCGTTGGAAATGTACAGTATCTTCTCAATTATAGCAATAAGTAGTATATAGTGAAGCAAAGGGTTGAAGCACGAATCAAACCTTGCATGTGAAAAGGCCATCATGATGTTGATCAGTTGCTCTATTAATAGTTCCTGAAATGAGGATATATCATCCAATAGTAGTGAGACACTTGGGATCAAACTCATTTATAGTTATCGGTAGTCAAATAGATTCATCCAGGTTTAGGCATTGTCTATTTTAAAATCTAATGACCTCGTCTACAGGCAAACGGTTGTCCAGAATATCGTCCGCGTTTAACATATCTGTAGTAGTCACTCGTTCCTCTGCTGCTGCCAGATCCGGTACAATACCTGAAGCTACGTGGCGCTTCACCAATCTTGCTCGGCCAATATCATGATCTATATCTAAGAACCAAAGTTCGTCCATCAATCTTGCCGCCGAGCTCCATGGCTCTCGGTCAAGGCTCAGATAGAGTCCCTCGAAGATCACTATGCGAGCTTCCACCGGGATAGCGATATCGTTCTCTACAGGGTCTTTGACGGCATGATCAAAACTGGGAGCGTAGATGATTGGTGTTGTGGACGTGATTGGCTCGGAAAGCCTTTGAACGAGGGTGAGGAACTGCTCAGCATCGAAAGTGAAAGCTGCCCCGCGACGGTGAATTGCCTCGGCAGCGTTAGGCATTGCGGCCAGCTGGGACCTGTATAGATGATAACCATCCATGGGAACCATGCTAATAGAGTCGGCTTGCGGCATCAATTCCTGTAGACGTTCCATCAAGGCCTTGGCTAATGTTGACTTGCCTGATCCTGGAACACCGGATATAGAGATCAAGATGCGTTCGTCTGCTGGGCATGTTTGGTACTTCTCTAAACCACGGCAAAGGCATATTAGTTGACGTGCAAGAAAGGAGCTGTCAATGCCAAGACTTACGAACAACCCTGGCAACTAAACGATCCAGAGTAACAGCATTATCGTTAAAAAGATATTTACCTGCCGTCATAGTGGTCGATGAGTCCTTACCGGTATAATCGAAGCTATATAGTAATCAGAGACCTACCATACTCGTCTTATACTATTCTGTGTTGCTTCAGCAAGCCGTCATCCGGCATATCAAAGCCCGAGAAAAAAACTTCGACTGAGTAAGTGGGGACGAAACCGGGGTTTGGCTCTCCCCACTCCCCGGGTAGACTGTCTAACCGTGTCTCACAGTTACCTGGATCGGGCAACCTTGCGATGATCGCCAGTGAAGAGGGGTTAGTGGGGACTGGAGCTTCTCTATTTAGTTCAGGCATTCAGCATTTCGGCATCGACACGGGCCAGAATACTTCGCGCTCTCCCACGTCCATCAGCTCATCCATTGTCTCGGTATGGCCTCAACACCGCAGAAGGAGCCCAGGCTTGCGTAAGCTCCTCTGAGCCGTCATTTCGAACCATTCCATCTGACCTACCATCCAGTTGCTTAGTATGCCGGTCACGTAAGGTCGCATGCGATCGACAACGTCCCCGGTGCGGCTTATGTGCTAAGAATGGCTTCGACTGCCAATACAAGTCGAGACAGCATCGACCAGGGCTCAAAGCTGGTTATGTGTCTCAATTAGAGCGCCAATTGGGTGAGTTGATGGTATGCCTATCATACCTTGCCGATGAGACTCACGCAAGCTTCAGAGGATGTCCAAGATCGCTTGAAGAAAATAGAGAATCACCTAGAGAAGTCGAGCCCTACGTTTTCCGGAGAAGAAGTCGTTTCCACACCACTCCGTTTAGATCAGGGCGAGCCGATTCAGGTTGATGATTCGATAACAATCTCCGATGCCAACGAACAATACACATCACCTGGCTACGGCGGTGAGGCGACTCCCTTACTAGGTCGCATAATGCATTGGCAGGATCTGGCATCGCAAGAATCCCTGCTATACCCAGTGGCCAACATATGTGTCAGAGAGTGGTTTCAAAAGTGCCATTCATGGTTCCCCATCCTGCATCAGCTTTCTGTTCATGAGATATCAGAACATACCCTATCGAGATACACACTGGTGTGGAAGGCCGTAACGGTTGTAGTTAGCTTGAATCAAGGCGACAACGCCTTGATACCTCGCGACATCATCGGCCGTCTTGAAGAACAAGTCTTGTTTCAAGGGCTGGCTACGGCGACATTAGAGTCGATTCAAGCCCTTTTAATCTTGTGTAGTGTCTTCTTCGCATCGGGTAATCTGGCACAATGCTGGAATGTGATAGCAGTCTGCAAAAGGTACGGGAAATCTTGACATCTTCTGAGATCTATGCCCAGTCAATCGCTAAGCCATGAAAGATCCTTTCTACATCCGCAAATGGGAGCCTACTTTGAGGATCCTGCATCTATGAACAGGTCAACCATGCCCTTACCTCGAAACTCTACATCAATAGACAGCGTCGAACAAGAGGAAGCCATTCGAGCGTTCTGGATGACCGAAATGCTCGACGGCATTTTGACTGTTGGGCTTCCCAATCAGTACACGCATGGGGATTCGCCACTTTCAATAAGACTCCCCTGCATGGAATCTCTGTGGTCGTCTGGGACACAACCTCAAGATCAGCCTCCCTCACCCAGACCTCAATACTCGTCCGGCTTTTCTTTATGCATCATGCTCGCGGTTGAGGAACTCGGAGTAGTTCGTATGTTTCTCAAAAAGCACTATGAACTGTCAAGACTAGAGCAAAGACTTGACTGGCAGTCCGAGGCACAAAGGATTGACGAAGGACTCACAAACTGGCGCGAGGAGTTTGTTGCAAATGTCTTTCAACTAATCAACTATGAGAAGGAATATGTTCCTAGAGGCGAGATGGAACCATTTTTTACTTTGACAAACTGTGTCCTTAATATGTACAGTCCCGTGCCGACAATCACCAAATCCCACTTCGCTTGCTGACATGTAGGACGATTTAGAGCACTTATCACCTTGCTACAACAAATGGCACCCCTGCCAAAAGAAGTGGATAGGGAACATGAACCTGTACGTTTTTGTTTTTCATCATTCTTGTATTGCGATGACTTTTTGTTAATCCTTTCTGAGTGGTCATTCGCTACAACGCGATGTGTTTACGCTTGCGAGAATCTCACTGCCAAGGTTCGGAGGATTGAGGCGAATCAGTTACTAGACGAGTCTCCATACCTCATCCTGTGCGTATTTGTAGCAGCCCGGTTCTATATCAGTAAGTTGGGGTTCTCTGGCTGCCAGAGGTTATCGAGAGTTACTGACTTGCGATTTCTTCCAGCATATTCGAAAGCGTTGGATGCGGATGTGCCTGCCAATCTTCACACCCTTGCTTTTGTACTCCACACTTGCGGTCGTAAATGGCCACTTTCAAATATGTGTGAAGTGATAATCCGGACAGCGGTAGCAGAACATCGAAGTCCAATATCCCAGTGTGTTCTTCTGATTGAGTTTTACGACTCCCGCTACTCGACTTTGGCAATCATGGATCTACTGCAGGATGCTGCAAAGGGGTTAGATCTACCGTAGCGGGCTATATAGAGCTCGCCAGAAGATGGTCAACGTCAGTCAGAATACAGGAAGTTTGAGTTATCGATTAATCTTGTACGCCTTGAATGAGATTCTTGATACCATGTCCCTTCCTCGTCAACTCCCAGGCCTCAGCTGCACTCTCGAACGGCACTTTGCTACTGATGAGACCCTTGACTGATACACGCCCAGAAGCCAACAGATTCAGCGCCGTCTCGTAGTCTCCGGGGCCATATCTGAAAGACATTTTGATCTCCATTTCCTTATCGCACATGGCAAGTAGGGGTAGGTTGACAAATGGTTTGCCCATCCCTACCTGGACTAGAGTTCCACCATTTGCCAATGCATACATCCCCGTCTGGATAGATGATTCGACACCTGTGCATTCCAGCACAATATCTATATCTTCGATCTCTGAAGTCTGTTTGAGTCTGGCAGCTTCTGCCTGAGGTGTTGAGTTGGTGTCGATCCGGAACGTGTGGCAGCCTAGAAGATCCCATGCCACTTGAAGTTTAGTCGAGTTGATGTCGGAGATTATGACAGCGTGAGCACCGAAAGCTTTCGCTACAGCCCCCACCGAGAGTCCAATAGTTCCAGATCCTTGAACCAAAACAGTCTTGTTGCAAGTTATTCCAGCAAGGCGGACAACATGAATAGCGACGCTCAAAGGCTCCACAAGCACAGCCTCTTGTAAACTGAGGCTATCGGGGATCTTGTATGCAAAATCTTGAGGCAGTTTGTAGAAACGCGCCAGCGTACCATCAGTTGGAGGATCAGCAGCGAATCTCATACTGTTACAGATGTTGTATCTCCCCATTTTGCAGTGACGGCATTGTCTACAGGGCACTCCAGGTTCTATGGCAACACGGTCGCCTGGTTGGAGTTTTGTGACAGCGGAGCCAACACTCTCAACAATACCAGATGCCTCGTGGCCCATCACAAGCGGCGCTTCAGCTGATATCCTGGCGGATTCAATACCGCCGTGAACCCACTGATGTACCTGATATTGGTCAGCTTCTGGTGTTGGAGAGAATTGGGACAGCCATCGAGGCAATACACACATCACTACCGCATACTCCCACGTATGAGACGCGAATGACGACATCGTTTGGATCCTCGATGGAAGGCTTTGGTCGGTCTTCAAATCGAACTTGACCCGCCCCGAAGAGTACACACGAAAGGTTAGCCTATGTCATGAAACCCGGTCAGCAACAGTTCGTTCTGATTCTGATCAAAGCATAGGATCGCTCAGTATACCTTTGACGACATCATCGAAACTTAACGATATGGGATGTTTTTGCGTGCTCTAGGGTGATCAGTATATGAATTGTAATACTGATTTATATCATCCTAAGGTACTCAACCGATCATCGCCGGTCAGTTGCTAACTGGGAATAACTGGCTAATCATGGGCCACCCAGCGTGTAGGGTTGTCAAACCCCGCTTCCTTCGTGGACGGCATTGACACGGACCGAATATCATGAGTCAAGTTACTGGCTAATGAATGCAGTAATGTACGATCGGTGGGTACATGATGTGCTGGGATGATCAGGATTTTTCGGAGTACTTATCAGATTTCTATTTTGACAAGGGTTTCCCCGCCTAGAGTCCTTCGGCAGATGATAACCCGCATACCAAAGGGCTCTATCTAATGTGTGTATACGTTATAACTGAGCCTCTTGCTAGGTTTGACCTGCTATGTTACTTTGCTATTCCTCACGTGCTACATATATATTTATATATATGCGGGAGTTCTATAGAGTGCCAAAGCAGCAAAACTCTCACTAGAAACAACTAATACTTGCGAAAGTTCAACAAGAACATAGAAACAGCCGCAAGAATGACCGGCACAACGCTCACCATCTCGCCCAATCCAGCATACCGGGGCGGAATACGGAACTCCACCCAAGCACCACTCGCCATAGTGACAGCGAGCAGATTGTAAACCCCAGACCATACAAAGTTGAAGTACATACGCCTGAACGCAGCCGAGCTGATATCAAGAAGAAAAGGAATACCTTCGAGACCATTCAAGAGGATGACATCTGCTGCACCTTGGGTCACGTCGCTACTGGTCAAACCGCCGCCCATTTGAGCGCCCACGTTGGCTTGAGCAACAGCAACTGCGTCGTTGGTGCCGTCACCGCAAAATAGAACTCGTCTGGACTT
This sequence comes from Fusarium stilboides, assembly GCA_014822085.1. NCBI lineage: Eukaryota > Fungi > Ascomycota > Sordariomycetes > Hypocreales > Nectriaceae > Fusarium > Fusarium stilboides. Next base: position 20,532 of record JAASAY010000371.1, on the reverse strand, counting down.
GTCTTCCATTAAGGAAGCGACGTAGTCACGCTTCTCGGGCGGGGTGCGCTCGCCGGCGACGTTCTCTACGAAGATACCAACTGTGGCTGCGACAGCTTCAACAGCTTTGATCTGGTCTCCCGAGACAAGATGGACGGTGATATTGCGAGATTTGAGCTCGGTGATGACGCGCACCGCTTCGGGGCGGATTTGAGCAGAGAGGCCGAATGCAACCAGTGGCTTTGAGTCGCGAGTCACGACGAGAGTGGTGAGGCCGCCACGTTGAAGGCGTGCGACTTCTTCCAAGGTATCGGCCTGGGTCCACCGGGCATTTCCGGCTTGAAGACTCTCGGTGCCATACTCTGCCTCAATTCCAGCGCCAGGGACAACTCGGATGTTGGCCACTCTAGACACGGGGGTGATAGACTGTCCATCAAGATGTTTCTCAACGGCAGCAGAGACAGGATGCTTGCCGCCAGCCACAACGGCCCTGGCTAACGCAAGATTTTCTTCTAGACCTCCATGGAGATTGACCTGCTCAGTCACCGCAAGCTCTCCCTCCGTAATAGTGCCCGTTTTGTCAAACACGACATCAGTGATCTTCCGGGCTCCCTCAGTCGTATGGGCATTCTTGATCACAACACCTCCTCTAGCCGCAATACCGCCAGCCACGACCAAGACCATCGGAACGGCGAGGCCAAGAGCGCAAGGACATGCAACCGCAAGAGTGGCCACGGTATACGTGATTGCGTTTCCGACACTCTTTCCAGCGCTGTAGTCAAGGGCCTCGATGCCGCAGGCAATCCAGATAACGAAAACGAGAACAGCGATGATACCCATAGCAGGCACGAAATAGCCAGCGACTTTGTTGGCCAAGTCCTGAAGCTTCGGCTTTGAGTTAGCAGCTTCTTCGACGAGCTGAGCGATGTCCGTGACTGTGTTCTTTCCTGGGAGGCGCGTGAGCTGGGCAGTAACAGTACCATCGCCATTTATAGTGCCTGCAATCAAGTTGTCGCCCTTCTGCTTGACAATGGGCAGAGACTCGCCAGTAAGCATAGACTCATCCACTTCCGTCTTGCCCGACAATACTATACCATCCGTAGGCACTCGTGTGTGAGGAAGAACCTTGAAGGCATCCCCATACTGAAGTAGCCGCGCATCAATCTCACGGTCGCCTTCTTTCTCGACGAGCACAGCCGTGTTATTCTGCTTGGATCGCAGAGAAACCGCAGAGATGGCCTGGACTCGGGCAAATGCGGCGATTAGACGACCGGCAAGAATCAAGGTGATTAGCATAGTGCTAGTTTCGAAGAATTCACCTTGATCGAGGGGTTTCCCAGCCATGCTAAAGCTAAACGCGATAACTGAGTAGATGTAAGCAGCAGAGATACTTATAACAACAAGCATATCCATCTCTACCGTTCGGCTGTACCAAAGAGCGGAAAGAGCTGGGCGATAGAACTCTGGGATAGCGATAGCTTGAACTAGAGTACCAAGAACAACAGAGATTATCCCCTCCGTCTTCTCGTCTACTATATCTTCGCCCCAAGCAACCACCGCGACTGGGATGGTGAGTGCGGCTGCCAGAGCAGTCTTGGTCAGTTGATCCCAGAGGCGACGGCGACTGTTCTCAAGTTGAAGGTCACCGCGAGGCTCAGCCAGGCCATCGCAACTGTCCTTTACTAGGTCGAATAGATCGCGGGCTCCGATGGTGGTCGGCTCATAACCGAGACGAACCGTCTTTTTATCCAGTGACTGCACGTCGGCAACACCTCGTGGTGGATCGGAAGCGAGTCGGTTCGCCACAGTTGGTGGAGCCAGGATGTCGAGAAAGTAGCTGCCACCAACGATCCTACTGATCGAAAACCCACTGACGCTTGAGATGAAAGCAAGTACCTCGTCTGCGTTGGTAGTGGATGTGTCGATATCTAACTCTCCCTTGCCCATGACAAAGTTGACCTGGGCGTTGGAAACACCTGTCATAGAGTCCGAGATGCGCATCAGCTTGTCAGCGCACGAAGTGCAGTCCATGCCACTGACGAGGAACCCAATCGTCTCGATGCTTTCCACATTCTCAACATCATCGCCTTGTTTGACGCCAGAACCGGATGGTTTGAAAGTCGGGATGGTAGCGACGGCTTTTACTTCCTTGTGTTTATGACCACGATGCTTACTCTTCTTGACATTCGACTTGGTGCTCATACAGCATGTGTCGAGGGATGTTATCCCCTGTTCGATGGCGCTGCGACAAATACAGCGGATCTGGTCGAGGTAGCTGCTGTAACGGTCCAGGGCAGCTTGGAGGTGCGAGTCGCAGGCTTTGTCGGTTTTGTGGGAACCTTGCTCGTGCTCGTGAGGGTGGTCAGAGGATTCTATGACTCTGTCAGCTCTGAAATAGTAAGATCAGTGAAGCGGTAGACATACCTTCGTGGCCAGGGTCATCTTGGCAAGTTTTTCCACACTCAAGGGCGGCGATGGCGTAGATGCACTTTTCTACAAAAGTTGTTAGAACCCAATGTTCTAGGAGAATGTGTAGCAGAGTGGATAAGCTTACCGTCGCAACGTTCCTCGGTGCCGCAGCAGGTTGAAGCCTTGGACATAATACTGGAGGCATCAGAGTGGCCGTCGCAGCATCCTCCGTGGCCATGGTCGTCTTCATGGTTGTCATCATGTCCATGCCCATCACTGCAGGACGATACATGTTCGTGGTCACCGTGTCCATGATCATGACTTTCCGAAGTAGGTGTTAGAGACGGATGTTGGTCCTGTCCAGATGGCTTGCCACAACATGATGCACCCATAGTGTCAGATGGCGTAAAAGAGACGAGGGGGTTTTCAGTAATGAGATAAGTAGAACAAAACACGAATGCTCTGAATTTAAGAAGATCTGTGTTCTCAAATAGTTAAGTCAGATTATCTATGGGTAAGATTGGTCTTAATTGAACGGTTCAGGAAACGGCTCCGGGGGAGTCGCGATAAGTCTCCGCTCCGCTCTCCCGCGGCCTCTTAACCACCGCGGAGCTCCCTCGACAACGCACGGACATGAACCAGAAGCACTCATATCAATAAGGGTCTTGAGCTACATGCTACGATCAATAACTGCTATATAAGTAGAACGTTGATTAAATGTGATAAACGATTCTTTTGACAGCGACGAGTGGTATAAATATCGATAAACGGGTATGTAGACCCAACTAATTAAACTCCAAAGACCAGTGTTACGAACAATCAAACTTTCGCTATGCTGTTATGCCGATATAACCTTTTGCGCCTCAGCTATTGCTGCTCGAACCTGATCAACTGTCCTAAAGCATGCACAAGCTTGAGTCATGTCTACTTCCTTGGGACACACTTCCGTCGGATGCTTAGCGCTTGGCAAAGACTCGGTGTTATTGCAGCTTATCCCTGTTTCGCAGTTCTCATGACCTTCAGTATGAAGTTGACTTTGTCTGCTTGTCAGTTCATCGCCCAGCCTGACAAGGCAATCCATCTCTCCTTTCAGACTCGCTTGTAGAAATGTGATATAACTTGTCCCATCAAGTGCAAGCTCAACTCCATCGCTACCATCCAACTGTTGACCGATGACAAGACTGATAGGTTCTTTGGTGTTTGAAGATTCCACTGCGCGTCGCTTTTGATGGTAGAAGAAATCGCCATAAGAGGAGCCGATGCTTGATAGTAGTGATCCTAAAAGGTAGACGTTCCTGGATGTACGCGGGCTGTTGATGGATTGGAAACAGACAGTGCACTCCAATATTGTCTTGGCTGATATTAGAGACTGCTTCAAGACTTTGAGGGCCTGGAAAGTCTCCAACGAAGTCTCGATTTGTAAGAAATGCTGGTTCACCAACTCGATGCAGGAACACTTTTGAGAGCCCTCTGTGCTCTGAGCGGATGGCGTTGGGTCATTTGACGGCCTTTCCCTACTTAGCGTAGAAGTCGTGTACCGGTCAGCTGGATCTTGTTGCACATCTGTCTGGTTCCTGCTGTCATGTATTGTCTCTGAGTCTTGATTGTTGTAATGTTCTGCAGAAAAGTCCAGGTTGAACGGTGACAGTGGTGTATTAAAGTCATCCACGAACTGGTCTATGATGCCCGGAAAGTTACTGATGTCGACGGCATCTGTCAGCATGGGTATGTCGGTTGCACCAGCATCATTTAATCTGGACTGCGTAGACTGTCTTCGTCTTGGCCGTCCAATAGTCCTCATAGGCGAATACTCGCAGTTAAGCTCAAAGTGAGAGCAGCGCTCACACAGTGGAGTATGACGTGAACATCGAACTTTGCGCTTCCCTGTAGCGGAGCGGTCAGCTAAAGAGACGCAGATGCAGCGGGCCGCCGTGGGAACCGATGGGACGGGAACGGGGACTTACTGCAAGGGTCGCAAGCGCGGTGCTGGGACTTGTCGATTATACTGCGCGCTTCCATGGCCAATAATACAATAAACGCTGCGACAGCCGATTTGGTTTGCTCTATTGCTGGGTTTATGGGAAAGGTGCGGCCATCAAGGTTCTCAGCCTAAGGCCAAGAAGTGAAGGGGAAAAGTTAGTGCCGTTTGAGAGTGCGGAGCGGAGACTTTTTAAAAGTCGCCGCGGTACAAGGCGAAAGTAGCCCGTTCACACTTTTACATACATAATGGTAATGAGCCGTGAGAACAATGGGATTTTTGGAAGGGTTTCTGGAGTCTTCAATATTTTCTACCTGTACCCTTCCCATTTTTATTCAAATCATTACAAGGAGTAGAGAATATCGAGGTATATCCAATGTCCGCGGTCACGTGCTACAAGCGCCATCTTAGTTTTTGACCGTTAATGTGGGTCATCTTGAACTCTCGATCCATTTATGGCCAAGGCCCAGCGGATGCTACCCTACGGGTCAACCCGTCATAGCCAGGATAACTAAGTACGAGTCCTCCCAGTAGCCAGCTACTACGGTATATATATGCTGACGCATAAAGCGCTTTGTAATTATTCACTGATCTATCATAGAGAGGTTGTATCCTAGTAATACAATTCGTTCAAATTGATTCTGAAGTTAATTCATACTCAAAGACTGCTTAGAACGCAAATGCCGCTTTAGAGTACAGGCAAAAACACGTGTTTAAGTGGAATAACAAACTCGCTGTGAATATCCGCTTGATGAAATAATTGAAATGATACAAATTATAAGAAACAGAAAAATCCTCAGACTTCGGAGAACGATTGTCTGGAATTGGTAGAAGTTGCTGGTCGTTCCAAAGACTGCATCTCCATATCGACTGTAACGTAGATCTTTCGGCTTGAGGACGCATCATCCAACTCCTCCCAGTCTCGGTTCGCCTTCACGGTGGGCATCATGCTCTTATGTCGTCCCGCTGTAGCCTTACTCGTAACAGTCGACACTCCGGCTCTTGTGAATGGTGTGTTGTGGCTTGACGAGTGTCCGTGAGAAGAATCAAAGTTGACCCAGGTCTTCAGAAGACGTCGCAACGAAGGTAATGAGCCTGCAATAATACCGATTCCTCCTTCAAAGACGGACCAGAGTGTGATGTAGCCAACGTGGTCTGTTTTGTTTAGTTTAGTCGGGACATTTCTAGGCGAGATGAACAACTTACATGGGAGGTCTACAGGGTTGCCGTAAAACTTGATATAAGGAAGTCTCACGATAGTGGCAATAGACGCCCTGAGAGATGGTGTTAGTGAACAATCAAATAGCGGAATCAGAGGAGAATCTCTTACACAACACCCAATCCCAGGATAATGCTGATAGATATCTTGGTCGCTTTCTTCATCTGGGCTTTATAAAGCATAAAGGCAGGCAAAATAGCACAGACCCAATCGGTAGCCACAGCTGCGGCAGATACCAGATAACTGAGACTGGTGATAACGATGGGCGCAGAGCATGTTCCTGCGGTTGGATTCCAATTTGCTGAAATCGGGCGGCACATGGCGAAGAGTCCGATGATGACGATCATTGTTGAGATGCATGAAACTGAAAGTGTCATCCATGCTAAAATTCGATGATATCTAAGAACGGCAATACGAAGAAGCGTGACGCAAATTGATGCCTTGATGAACACCAAGGAACAGCAATAGAATGCTTGTAACAGCCATGTATACTATTGTTACACGTCAGCAAAGAGCCACAAGCCGTGTCTCAAAACCCTTACCATCAGACTGTTTTCGAGTAGGTATGCGTTGAGTTCATCGTCTTTGGTACCAATTCCTACGTAGACACCTTTCGCTACAATGCCAGAAAGAACTATAAATAGTGCCTGTGGGTTTGTGGTGAGCTTTTGGTCAAATCAAATGCACGGTGTACAATACTCACCCAACCGATGGCCATGAGGCCATCATCAGTTCCGAAAACGCCATGTTTTAGCCGAACTGCGCATCGCATAGCAATAACGATGGAAGTCAATGGCGCAAAAATGAGTGTGATAACAAGGAGGACGAGTCCAAGACCCGAGGGGCTAAGGGAGGTGACGTCTTGGCTGACCGGCATATCGATGGTCGACCGGTGGTCAGTGTGTATGACCTGGCGCTTGCTGAAGGAATGCTGAAAGACAAACGTGTGGGCATTGTGTTCAGTTTAGTTAAAAAGCAGGAGAGCCACTGGTCAACTACTACTACAGGAAGTCCACTCTGGCCTAGCGTTACTAGCCTAATCCCCTCTTATCATTAGTGTATTGCCTCCTGCATAGGCACTGTTACATGGCCCCATACGCTGTCAAGGCCAAACACAACGCCCTATCAGAGGGATCGATTGGCAGATAACTTCTAGAGCTCGTCATCTTGTGACAAAAGGAGCGTGCATGGGTGGTTGCAGCGGCTTTGAACTGTTGCGGGGCATTTCCGAGCCTGACAAAGCAGCTGCGGGCTAGATGCAACGCGCTGGTGGTAGTTGTGACCCAAGGCCAGGGCTCATACTCATGTCTTAATGAGCTTATCCAGCCATCTAACGCTGTGTCATATTGTTTCGCCTCTTTCTCCACATAGACCCGAGTGATGAGAAGCCAGTAGAGCAAGTTGAGAAACTTTGAGGTGGCCCGAATTGGCCATGAGAGTTGATCATCCCCATCACTGCTGAAGCCGACACGCAAGCGGGATATCATAGTCCGATGTCTAGAGCTATGTCAGGAGAGGCTTTTGAAACCAATAGTGAACTTACTTTTTCAGTGAAAATGGCACAATGAATATCGGCCTATTGAGACCAAGACCGTCGAAAACTCTATACTCAGAGAGTTCGACATCCAATCCATCTTCATATAAGGCCGCAGGTACCGCATACTGACATGGTAAATTCGAGCGTATATCCGAAAGTCTGTCGGACGGTATCCACCATAGAGTCGTGTCCTTGAAGCCAAGCCCAAGTCGGTGGCCTGGCCTAAGTTCGTATCTTGCGTCGGGTTTCTGGCTAAGCATAGGATCGAACATAGACATGTCTGATCCGCCAGCGTAGAGGATCGGAGGCTGTATGGAAATCATGTTCGCATTGTGACAAAACTGCCGTAAACTATGGGGTTTGATGAGAGTGTTCAGTCGGCGGCGGTCGCGGCGACAGAGATGACCTGCAATTAGTATTTTCGGCAAGACATTGTTTCCTCGATACTGCAGAGTATTGGCATCGGTCCAATAACCTGAACCTCGTATATCGTCGCCGATAGTCATCATGAAGAAGGCGAGATGATCCAGGATTCTAAGACAAGTACCTACGAATGCAGACTCTGTCTTCTCAAGAAGAAAGGTCATTATTGCATAAGGCCAGTAGAGAAAGGACAGGATAGGAGCTGGAAGCTGGTGCAGAAGGACGTGATGAAAGAATGAAGGAGCTGTATGAGCAGGGGCAGCGTCCTTGCAGGCTAGGTCATATATTGCAAGGCGCGCGGTATGCTGCTGATGTTTAAGGGGAACGGGACGATACTCAGGACACGAGAAGCGACGTAATGTAGTCAGTGGGATTTGAGAGAAAGCTTCGGTCTCAAGCTGATGCATCATCGACGCAGACTCATCGTCGGGTAGAGGGCGCGGTGTAGATTGTGTGGATCTGCTTGCTTTGGTAGAATTCCAAAGGTGTCCTTCCTTAGTATTGTTGCTCGGTCGTTCTCGGTCGAGATCGTCCTCGAGGCGTATGCGAAAGCGATCGTTGGGCCAGCTGGGGCGGCCTCGAGGACTTGTGGGAGAGGAAGGCATCTCGCCTCCATCTATAAGGGAAGAAGCGGACGTGGTGGTGGGTTCTGACCTTGGCCCGCGATCATCGACATGGTTACGGCTAGAGGGAGAAGAAGAGCGGCTTCCGGAAGTGGCTGCTGAAGCCCGAAGATGAACATTCCCCAAAACACCAGTGCCTTGATCGTCAATTGTCTCCAATAGCTGAGACGGATCTATGTCAGTGCGATTAATCGCAAAAACCTGGGGGGGCTCACTTCTTGATCAACTCTCTTTCGATGACGAGGATGATGAACCCACTTATCTGCCAGGCCAGAAGAGTACTAAAAGTATTAGAATGATCTGAAGTCTAGAGTCGGACTATAACTTACACGCAGGTCGCGGTCGGTGCCCATGGCATGCGTTCCTCCTGGCTTCGGAAGAGGAGGACCAGAATCGAGAGGTACGCGTTGGACTGGAATATCCATGGTTTCACGCCCATTGCAAACCTCCGACGGTCCTCGATCAGCAGCAGATTGATCCAGGGCTGTTAGAATGCTGTGGGGAAAAGTGCGAAGAGATTGAAATGGGAAGTATGATGTTTGACAAGAATGGACACGGTAGGTAGAGAAATAGGATGTAAGTCAGAAAGCAATTAGACGGTGACGAAGGTTTCGATACAAGGAAGACGGTAAGGGTGGAAATGAAGGTGAGCCTCAAACAAATCTGTCTATAAAATCTGCCAGTATACGTTGTTGGTGGTCGGTCCGTGGGGTACGAGTGCGCGGGGATTGCTGTACATCCGAAAAAGAAAACTTCAGAGGCCTCACAAGCGGACAAACCACGCAAAGTCGTAGGGCGAACCATTTTCATGGCGGGACCTTGGTGGCCTCATCGCGTGTTCATAACTGGTTGGCTCAGTTGTGTCTTATTTACCCCTCTTTGCCTTGTTTTGAAATCAGGCTCGGCTTTGTCCTTTGCGGCTCTGCACTATTGATTGAGTGAGCACTTGCTCTCTCCCCCGTTTCTCTTTCTGGTTTCTGTTAATACGGTGATTCACTCGTCAGACATTTCAATACCTTCTTCCCGAGCTTGCCCTACAATCTTATGCTGTATCCTCCAGAGCAAACCTCACTTCAAATCAGTGTCCACATCTAATCACAAGAGGATCCTCATGTGGCCAGTTGAGCAAACCGATGCTCAACATGTCTCATCCTCTCCATTGACTTCCAGTATAAGCTATACGAAGTCATCGAATATCCAGCCGCCTGTAGACCCTGAGCGCTATCGTCGACCTCCTCTTCGTTGGACAACGATCCTGTTGATTTTAGCCTTACTTTCGACTGTCATTATTCTACTTATTCCGAGGTTGTTTCACAGGTCTTCTGTCGAGAATCCCTGTTCTATCAAGTTTCCAGTACGTCTCTCGTTCACGACTTCTTCGCAACATGCTGATGAGTTCTTCTATAGGTATGCGATCCTATATCCCTTCAAACCCAAACGCGACTACCCTCATCGATTCGCCAATGCGAGATCCTGCTGCTAGTCTTAGCGATGGCGATCTTGATACACTGGCTTTGTCTATCGAAACTCTTCCAGGAGAAACACTGGAGGGAAAGATATCTGTCGATGGCGGTCTTCGTCGTCGGGGGAGTCACGATGATGGCTGGACAAATGATCAAAGACCCGTCGGTCCTATTTCTCCAGATACTTCCCCTCGTTGCGGACATCTATACGGTGGTGTGTGTCTGTTTGGATCAAGTCCTATCTTTATAATGGCCTGGATAGCAGGTGTCGGTGCAGCATGTGGAGTGACGGGTAACAATGCTGCGGTCAGGCGACGCATTGTTTGGAATGCTAAGGAAGGCTTCCTTTAGCAGGCAGTACGGGGCGTTCAAGATGCAACGCATTGCACACCGGAGATATCGACTTGAGATTTGTTTTGATCGTTCCTTTCTTTTAGCTGCCAATGGACTGCAGCCCTACCATTGAGCACCAAAGTTTCTCATCAGTCATTATCGTAGTAAGCTCTGGAGGCTTGTCCAGTGCCAGAGAACAGTTTTTAGATTACCAATTTACAAACATTCGCCCCCCCACTTTCACCGCAATATTACATAGCTGTCTTTGCTGGCTTCTGCGTGCAAAGTGAGCCAATGTATCACAGCAAAGAGCTATCCTCTGAGAAATTTCAATGTTCAATGTATATGGCCACTGGGAGCTATAACAACGGCACCAATAAGCACAAGCATCCCACACACCAGAAAGTTGCTGTTAACTGTCAGATAGAGTGACATATGCCACGGTGTCACAAAAGACATTTCAGGATACCTCATGGAAAATTGCGGTGAGTCTGTAGCTATCCACCAATGCTTTGTTGTAGTGAAGTAGAAACACATGGAAACTTGCATTCGCATGACGGGCTGCTACGCGGCAAACAGACGCAGTAAACCAGAAATGAATATTTGACCCCAGTGGCGCGTGGTTTGCCCTTCAAGTCGAGTTGTTTGAACTTTGCCTTAGCTTTAGGCGGCTATCCGCAAAAAACGGAACACCACGGACGGCAACCAACAAGCAAGACTTCTATCTAACACATGGACTCTAAATTCCGTCAATCAACCAACAATAGATATCCTTTTTGCTTTCTTTCTTTCTTTCTTATAGACGATGACGTCTACGGTCAATGTTTTGCACGGTAGGTGAAGTTTAGTGCAACGTGAATTTGATTCGTTTCTTACATGGTAGGCCTCCCAGATCACATTCTTTTCATTTCTCATCTCCTACTAAAGACCTCTGAGCTGCGTCTTCATACCAACAATAACTCATCATCATCCGAAAGGAAATACTCCACCGATACTTGCCAACATGTTGGAGGAACTCACCCCGTGGAATCCGCGCACTAGCGTGCTGAACAGTGTCGACATAGATGACCTGTCCATCTCCTTCGAGCGAACCATCCGCGTCCCCGACAACGAAAGAACCAACGCGCTCCCTCCGTCACTGGGATCATTCCCGCTCTTTAAGACGGACGATTATGCTGAAAAGCTTCCTGTCAGTATGGCCCAGAAAGGCGGCCTGTTCATTCCCATGTACCGTAAGTCGCATGTTGGAACGTTGCCTTTTACAGAACTCTGACTCTATTCGCAGAGCGTGAAGCCATGTGGATTAACTTTGTATCCCGGCGCCGATACGCCATCAAGATCTTCGCAGGTAGCATCAATGCTGTATCGGGCGAGCCTCGAGTTCCTGACGCCGCCACGTCTCGTCGACGTCGACAGCTTCTGAGCCTGGGGAAATCTATTCAAGACTACGTTGTCATCCCTAATCAACAGTGGCTCGACGGCATCGCGTTCGAGGCGGGGAGAGTCCGCCAATTTGTCGCGATGCCTGTTGGTACAGTCCATTCTATCGAAGCCCAGGTCACTGGTCAGGAGGTCGTTGCAGGCCTTCAGTTTGAGATTACCCGTCTTGATACTCCTCAGTCTGAGCCCATGAGCATAGACTTCTTTGTTAAGACTTTGACTGGAAAGACGATCCATGTATCGATGTCCAACTACAGCACCATCGAGAATGTCAAGAGTTTCATCTACGACCGAGAGAGTATTCCCTCCGATCAGCAGCGTCTGGTTTTTGACGGGAAAATATTAGAAGGTAGAGCACAATCTGTGAAATGAAGGTCCAGCTTTCACTAACTCAGAACATAGATCGCATGCTGCTGGTCGACTACGAGATCCAAGAGGTACGTTACAATGTAACCAGAAGATCCCGCTGCGCTCCGCGTTGACGAAGTCACTTTCGGTAGGGATCCATCTTGCATCTAGTTCTCAGGCTCCGTGGCGGAGGTGTTGGACCCCCTCCTCCGGAACCAGAAATGAACCTTGCTGCTGGTGGCTTGATTAAGCAGACCATCGTTGAACTTCCCAAAAAATGGTACCGAAAGACAGTCAGCGTTACTTTCAATGTTCAGATCTTGAATAGTGCCAGTTTTCGAGCCGTGACTGGCCAGGAGCCTCCTGAAACCCCGGTATCAGCTGCGACCTATGCTGAATTCGGGCTGCCTTTCTTTCACCTCTACGAAGAACCTACCAGTGTTTCTGGTTCTTTCTCGGCCGTGCGATCTATTTCACAGATTGACAACACCCCAGAGCAGGCTTTGGCAAACCTATCCATCATTGACGTTGCGACCAGAGAGCCACTGGTCGACTGGATTTGCTCCTTCTGCGGAATCTTGAATAAGGCGGCTGTTCAGGAGTGCGAGATTTGCGATGAGCAGCGTCCTCAATCCAAGCGCCACGCCGAAGAGTCGTATGATAGCACAGATGATTCGGGCAACAAGAAAGTTGGACTGCTCAATCCTCGAGCCCCTGAACACCCATTCAAGTTTGCTTGGGAGTTGGCCGCGGATATTGGAGAAGAGTAATGTGCGAATGAGGTGAACTTGGCCAATCAGGAGTTTGTGAATGAGCTGAATTCTGAGCATTAGGTCTCGGTATGGACCGTCAATCTGTGGAGACACAATGGAAATCATCGCTGGCAAATACCAATCGTGGTAGAGGTTGTCTATTGGGAAGGAACTGAGTCTAGGTGCACCATTACTTAGCTAGTAACTTTCTCCATCGAGGCCCAAGAAGATCTTTCCTGAGGTTTTTGTCTGTTAAGAGGTCTTCTCACTCGTCTCATTTTGATCGGTGGTAACATGATCCACTTCTATCATCGTGTGCTCCCTAACCGGATACTTTCCTGCAGTGTAACGATCAAGCTAGATATTGTTAGTCATTCCTCCACCAAGGGGTTGTAGAAACTTACCCAGTGAACAACAAAAAGCCAGCCTGCTAATGCAGTACTGACGCAAAGCATCGCAATATACCCATCCCGCCAGTAAGGAGCATCATCGGCCGGATACAAAGCTATGCCCCAAAACGTCCACAGGAGACCATCACTCGCTGCCATCGAAGCTAAAGTCACACTTCGTGCAGCATCATCTGCGGTCCTCGCCAAGATATTGCTCGACCAGCCGTACAACAGCGGATTGATACCGTAGGCTGAAGCTGAGAGATATAGAACAATGAGGTTACCTGCTACCGACATCCCAGGGATCAAGAGTACGATGGTGCAGATGATCTGTATGGCGCAAAGGAAAAAGCCAAGCGACATGCGTCGATTATACCGATCCATGGCGAACGATACGGAGAGTTCGGCCACGATACCGACCGCATGAGTGGGAATAGGTAGCGTATTGACTTCAGATTGGGAAAAGCCATCGATATCTTTGCGGAACTTCAAGTACAGAAGCATCAGGCCTTGAACGACGTAGGCCTGCATGGCCGAAGAGAGCACTGAGAAGACACAGCAAACATAACTGGAGTATTGCGTTAGTATGCAAATTAGTGATGACACATGCCACTCACAGTAAAGGATGTCCCATGACTCTCTTGACAAGGCTCCATGCCTGTATACTGTGACCATCTTCACTTTTAGCTGGCAATCGATCAAGGGCGAGCTGTCGCTCCTTTGCGTTTAGGTAAGGTGCTTCGGTATACTCTGGAACATCAGGGAAATAAAGGAAGCCAAAGATGGCCACTGGCACAGTGATGATACCGTCAATCAGAAAGACCCACTGCCAACCTTCAAGGCCACCACGACCGTCCATAGACTCGTGAATAGCGGCCATCATGGCTCCAGCGAACATCTTGCCAATCTGGCCTGCGACTGTGAACATGGCGGTTCGCTTAGCGATCTCGTTAGACTTACTATTTATGCGTCAGCTCAGCTCAGCTCAGAAGCGATACCGAGCAGTACTTACTACCAAGAGCCCATGATGTAGATAGACCCAGCATATGTGCTAGCTTCAGCAAGGCCCATCAAGAAGCGAACGGCACATAGTTGAGAATATGTCTTGCAGGCTGCGCTAGCCATTGTGAGGCCAGCCCATACGACGACCATTGACGAGAGCCATATTCGAGGACGAACCTTGTGGATGATGATGCTGCTAGGTATTTGTCCGACTAGCATGCTGTATATCCATCGTTAGTCTAATCATGGTTCATAACGGTCCCAACAGTAGCTACTTACCCGGCCGAGGCCATCGAGAGGAGAACATTGTATTGGTTACCGCTTAGGTCGAGCGCCTCTTTAAGTCCTGCTACCTGTTCACATTCCCATTAGAGGCATATCATAAATACTTTGAACAGATTTACTGACGTATGCATTTGCAAAGGCCTGTCTATCTAGAGATTCAGAGTTAACTCGGCGTCTCGAAAATCGCGCGAAAGGCAACTTACCAAGATGGTTGAAAAAGAAGCTAAAGCAGCAAAACGTCTTTGTTCATTAGTTCTTGAACTAAGCAAGAGTGAAACACCGTCTTACAAGGATAAAGAAATCTTCCAACGGTCAGTCAAGTTCGCTTCAAAGGTCGGGGTAACGTACCAAGTTTTCGAATCAGCCTCCTCTCCTCTTTGCTTGTATCACCCCAGAGATAATCAAGCACTATGATTGGACTAGGTTAGTTGTTGTGACACGCATAAAGTGGCTGATACTCACTCTTTTCCTTGGCTCGGCCTTTTTCGACAATTCTTGAGAGTTTGAAGAATGTGATTGTGTGCATGGGATCATAAACGCTCATGTTAATAATCCTGCGGTTTCTATTGGACCAGTTCATGAATGTGGAGGAGCCATCAAGGTACATAGGGTCGATCAGTCCTTTTCCCTTTTCAGATGATGCCAAGACTGTGATCGGACCTCCTATCGCCTATCAACCAAACCATTCGACTTGATAAGATTGATAAGCTTTTTGGCAGTGTAGGTCAAATCATCAACCTCGAGACATACATCTCAATCTAATATACCAGTCCAAGCTTGTCCATAGAACAAAACAACTCTGATTGGACTCCATATCCACAAGCCATATCCTTTGAATAGACAAGCAAGGCGATTAACAAGAGCCTCGAACATACAAATCAATCCTCAGTCTTTCGAATGCGACTTCGAAAGAACTCCACGTGCTTCCTCATCCACTTCCACCAAGTTCATCTGCTTTGACACATCTAAAACATTGGGAGTCATAGAATTTGGCTGGATAAGCTTCGTTGAGAGGGGTACAGAGGGTGGTGATGTGATCTCGGTGCTTTTGTGAACTCGGTTGGAAAGATAATCACCACGGGTAACATTGGGAATTGGTTGCGAGGTCATTCTCTCATTTATGATCATCTCGACAGCATCCCTACGATGAAAAAATGGACTTATCATCCATAACCGCCAACGGTTTCATTATCATCATCAAGATCTATGTGGTGAGCTTCTTTTGTCTCCCAGATTCGGGTCAAGACCGAGGATGCTGCTCCGACAAGATTGAGTCTACGCAATGAAGCTCGTTAAGGGTAACGCCCGGTCTAGTCACCTGAACGTGACCAAGTTCGATCTTCTTGGCTACGTACTCAAGGCCACTCTTTCTACCACTTCCCTCCCAAGCTGGAATGCCAGAGTCAAACACATCATCCATCTCTTCCAGTGTCAGCCCCTTTGTTTCATGGGCAGTTAGATACATGTGTATAAACGCGATCCCATTGACTGCTGCTAAGTTAGTAATCTTACAAGGGAGGAGATCAGTTGGATACTTTACAAGCGCCAAAGATGTAATACATCTTGTAGTTTATAGTCCATACTGCCGTCAATGCCGAGTTAGCAGGCTGTCGAGGCGGAGGGTCAGATTATCCGAGGAAGCTCACACAGTGGCGGCACAGCAAAGGCCAACGCCATGTTCCAGAACCAATTCATAGATGTACTGATAGACACGGCCTTGGCTCGAATTTGGATTGGATAAATTTCTGCGGGGTACGTCCACGCAGTAGGACCCCAGGTCGTTGCAAATATCGCCACAAGGAGGTACGAGCAAGCAACAATCGCCGTTGCAACTGGACGATTGTCCTCGACGATCCAGGTAACACCCGAGTGGGCATCTCGAACCGGGTGTCCGTAGTATTGCTGGAGCGCGCCCTTGGTGAATAGACAAGCCATCATGAGGAACGACCCGACTACCAAGGCTGGTCGACGACCGTATTTATCGAGGTACATAATAGCTGGGAGAGTCAGTACGACATTGATGATGTATTGAATAGACGCAGTCAAAAGAGGTGAAGCGTAATTGGCGCCCTCCATTATATAGATGATATAGTCTGAGACGTAGTCAGCTATCCCGTCTGCCCTATTCCGAAGTGAACACTTACACATCATGATGTTCATTCCACACAGCTGGCTCCACGCCTGAATGCTCGCACCAAGAATAACCCTCTTCATCATCCTCTTGGTGAACAAAATCTTGTAATAGCAAGGCATATCCCCTTTCTCATAGCGGAGAGATTGCTCAATTTCCCGGTACTGCGCAAGAACCGTAGAAAGAGCGTTCCCATTCCCTACCTGGAGCTTCTCCAGTGTCTCAAAGGCCTCTTCCCAGCGATCCTGAGATGCCAGCCAACGAGGACTGTAAGGACAAAAGAACAACGCAATGAACATAACACATGCCGGGACTGCCTGGATGCCCCATGGGATCCGAAATGCCGCTGTTGACTGATGCACATTCTTAGGACCACCGCCGACCCCTGCAGAGAAATATTGGATGAAGAAATTTATGAGAATCCCCCACGTGATAGCCCACTGTTGAAAGCTGACGACTCGTCCGCGGATTTCCTTCGGTGCTATCTCAGCCTTATTTAAGTTAACAGTCAGTTGGATAGCTGGTCCAGAAAAGGTCTCATAAACATTACCTGATAAATCGGAACGACAGCACTGGTAATACCAACGCAGAACCCTGCGACGATTCTGCCAATACACAACATACTGATATTCTGGGCACTACACTGCAGAATACTTCCTAATATCCAGAGCACGCAGCCCACTTGTAGCGCAACCTTCCTCGAATATCGATCGGCCAAAACCGAGGAGAATAAGGATCCCACAAGGGAGCCTGCAGGCATGCAAGCAGTAATGACTCCTTGACGATATGACTTTGGGTGGTCGAAGTACTGCTTGTATGCCTGTGTGCCCAATACTCCTGACATGGACGAGATATCGAAGCCAAAGAGACCGCCCCCTGTTTCATATTAGTCTTTGAACGTCTAAGGATTGGCGAGAAGGAGCGTACCGATGGCTGCGAAGCCGCAAATCAAATACACGTTGGAGAATTGATACATGGTTCAGATAGTATACATACTTCTGCGTTAGAGAAGAAAATGTGATAGGATAGATATCCTCTGACGGACATCTCTGAAAGCTGATCTCAAACTCCATATATAGCAATCAACGAGGATCCGAAAAGATGCCATCGTGACTGTAAGCCCTCGTGAGATAATCTTCACCAGCCAGGTTGGTCGAGCGATGATACGCACACCAAACGCACTTGACAGAAATCGATGGGCTAAAGGTAGGCTGGTAGTGCTTGACTATTTCTTCCACTACCACGCCCATCAGTTTGTAGAAGAGTGCTTTGGTGTGCGGA
Organism: Fusarium stilboides; assembly: GCA_014822085.1. Lineage (NCBI taxonomy): Eukaryota > Fungi > Ascomycota > Sordariomycetes > Hypocreales > Nectriaceae > Fusarium > Fusarium stilboides. The sequence continues at coordinate 2,940 of JAASAY010000371.1, read as the reverse complement.
TTATTGTTCGACCCCACCTGCCAGCACAGCCAGAGTTCAACGTTTAAAGCCACGGGCCGAATCATGGGGTCCAATCTCAAGATGGAACGAGGAGCAAGGAGAGGACCCTCACACTGTCTCCGAGCTTTTCACCAAAGACGTCTGAAAATGGCTTGTAATCATAAATATGTTACTGGTTGATGCCGGCAAAGTTCCTCTTAATGTAGCCAACCTGCCATAGTAACTTCATTACTTTGACTCACAAGATAACGTGGTCGAATCAGGACCTTATGAGTATTAAGAGAAGCACGACTCATAAACTTACATACCCCACGGTCTGAGTGAGTCCTAGATCATGTCGGTATCACTTGCCTCGTCAAGATGCACTGTACGATACCTTCTGATTGTGTTCATAAACTTCTTCCCAAGAAAGTCAGAGCTTCCAGGATAAAACATTCTCATTCATATCATATCCGACATCTGTGCATCAAAGTCATCGCTCTTCCTCAAAGGCTGTAGTCCAGAAGACCGGACCGTACCTGAACCCCAGATTCTGAGGACCACCATGACACCGTTGCGGGGTTGACACGCCTCATTCCTGGGGAATACCGCCAAGGGCGCGTTTTCATAGCCACCTGCCCCTGTTGATCATCCGCCATTTGTTTCACATGCCTGCCACCGATGAGGGGTTCGACAACTCTCTTCCCTGATGGCGTCGACGCGATGAACCGGTCCGATTACTTCAAGTCCTAGATTATACATAAGCAATCGTTACTTGAGCAACCTTATCATCAAGCTACCTCTGGATGAAGCACGTGAGAAAGGACTTGAGTGTCATCCAGCCGGATGTGACTCACCGGTGTTCACGCGATATATGGGGATAATGATGAAGGGCTTCAATGCTGACATGTCACTAGGATTTGCTTCAATCCTCTCCACAGCCCCACGTAAAGCAGAGCAAGCAGTGAGAAAAGGTGTTGTCCAAGAACAACGAATTTTTCATCAGCTATAAACCGAAGAAAAGGCGTCGAATGCTGCAGACAACGCCCTCAGCATTCTTCAAAAGTAAGTCTGGGATCTCGTCAGTCGGGCGCTAATCAAGCGCCATCACATCGCAGCCAAAAGGCTACCGTCACTGCAAGTCGATGTTAGTAGCCAAATTCGAAAGGGATAAATCGTCCAATTGTAGGCCACTGGGCCGTAATCCTCATGGATGTCGAAGCAATGCCAGCCTTTGCTTTGCGCCAGAACCAAGCCCAACCTCCATCCATGTCATCACGGCGTTACTATACACATGCAGAAATGGGAAATAACAAGAAACGAGAAGACCATGTGTCTTCCTTGCCACCTGATCTCTTTATCGAGACCTTCCGTCTAGATATCCATGCTTCGTAACCGCAAAACTCCGACATCAAACAATATACGCAATCGATGGGTATCAATGTAGGTGATCGACTTGATCAGAGGGGACGTGATCAAGCAGAGCAAGGTCCAATATGTTTCTCGTGCACGTGGCGAAGGTATTCTCGCTGCATTCTGAAAGAAGAGTAATCGCCGTTTAGAATCACCTCAAGAATATTGCCTTTGTTGGGGTTTCGGGCAATATCAGTCATCCTGTCACGTAAAGTGTTAAACGCGTCATGGAAACGGGCTAGGATAGCCGTGGTGTTGGAGGAGCCGCCGGAGATATCATTGCCGGGATTGTTGGGGTCGATGATGGAAAGGCGATCCGAGTTCTTGTACGTAAAGCTTCTGACGTCGGACTAAATTGGTTAGCAAAGGTCAAATACATTTGTGGTTGACTCGCCTTTCGAATGTACCCAGCCGGTCTTGTCAGGGAAATGGCATTTGTCTCGTAGCGGAAATCACGGCCGTACAGGTCGAAGAACTCAAGAAGCATCTCACCGAGGTGGTGTTCGGGAATAAGACTACGACTCTGAACCTGTGGCATGAGCTGCAACATACTGACGACCAAGCAAATAACTGAGAAGCCACCAATTCCTCCGTTGACAGGTTCGTTGAGGCCACGCATGAGAAGGAAATGTTTGATGACAGTCACGAGGATGGGCATGGCCGGATACTGATCCTTCCATTGCAAGAAGGTATCAATGGCGTTGACGCCACCCAAATTCTCAAACGAGACATCCACCTTGAGACCAGTTTGCTTATCAACGTACTTGACCAATGGCACTCGAGCGTGGGCAATAACCTCGATAGAGTGCTGGTCGGCCACATGTTGGCTGGTAAGGAACTTCTGAAACTTATAAAGCCAGCTCTTCGCCGACAGGTACGTCGGGGGACCACCTCGCATGAAGCTTGCTGAGCAGATGACCAAATCCATATCTGCGGTTGGAAGATAGAGGCCGGACATGAAGGAGCCGAATGGATGAACTGTGGCACTAGCAAAGTTTCGTCCATCACGTCGCATGGCCTTTCCAAGGTTTTCGACGATGTTGTCGCGAATGCGTTGCTCGAAATCGCGAGGTCTGACATATTCGTAGAAGTCAATAATCTCCTTGTGCAGTCTAAATATGTTAGTTTAGCTCTGTCCAAATATGCGGGTAAAAAGCTTGAGCAACAAGTGCGGGACCCAATCCCAACAAGCAGTAGGCGACTGAGCGGAGAGATGACACAAACTTACCGGAATGCCATATTAGTCGTGGCGGTGTGATCAACAGTGTCCCAGGGGCAAGGGTCTTCGTTTGCCTTCGGTTGCCAACTTGGCAGCAGCATACCCTTCACAGGTTTGGTGCTGACCTTCTTCAACTGACCGTAATCGGGCGGCTTGATCTCGTCGTTCGCGGTTCGTTTGCGAGAGCCGAGAGGGTCGTTTGTATTTCTTCGCGATGATTCCAGCGAAGTCCCATTGGCAGGCGGCTGCGCCTTATCGGGAGAGGGGACGTATCGATCGATATCGGCCCTGGGACCAGTAGGCGCATTCGGAGGTGGTGGTGGAGGCGG
>JAASAY010000370.1:0-42630 GCA_014822085.1 Fusarium stilboides | reverse complement strand
TCATCGTCTTCTTCTTCTTCTTCTTCCTCTTCCTCACTATCCTCTTCCTCCTCCTCCTCGTCACTTGAATCTTCATCTTCTTCGCTTGAATTTTCCTCCTCATCGTCTTCCTCTTCTTCATTTTCGTCTGGCCCCTCCTCCTTCTCCTCCCCTACTATACGTTGAGTATTGTTGCCTTCCTTCTCATCATGTTTCCTCTTAGCCTCCTTCACCTTTGACATGAGACCCTTAATCTTTTGTTTTTGGGCTGATCGATCGCTTTTTGTCTTTGCGGACGCCATAGTGTTGTTTTGTTGCGTATCTTGGTAAGCCGCGGACTCCTGTTCGCTAGTTGAATAGTGCGAATCCTTTGATCGGTGAAGTCCCAACCTCACGTTGCTTGGAGTGAAATGAAAGATTATTCTAGAAGGGCTGAAGGGCGGCGGGGTTAAGACCTCAATACATGCTTGAAGTAAAATAGGTCGTTATGGTTTGAGGTTGAATTAAGATGGCAGACTAGACTGGGTGGTGTTTTGCAATAAAGAGCTTCTTATAGGATCTTAGAAGCAGCTCAAAGTTCTTTTAATAGAAACCCTAGGTGATCATTTTGCGGGAAACTACTCAGCTAAACAGCCATACAAAAGAACCATTGCATCCCTGTATCAAGGGACAAAAGTCCCCTATTTGACAAGCGCTATCCTCGCTTGTCGCAGCAACCCTGACTAAGTTTCATACATCATCCGTTGTATAGATGCTTGTAGCGAAGGATTATTCTATGGTCCACCGACCAGCAGTGCAAGCCAAGAAACATCGACTTCATTTCCCACTTAATCGCAACTTGAGTCCTGATACGGAGAAATTGACATAACTACCCGGTAATTTAAAAGACAAACCGGCCTGGACAGTCACCCCGGCGTGCTGACTGGCCAGACAAGGCAGAATCGCAGGATTGTGTACTGCAGGGGGTATAGTTGGGCCACGGGGCAATGGAACGGCTATAGTGGATCAGAAAGCTGACGTGAGTTTGGCACATCACAAGTTACCAATGGTGAGAAAGACATCGGTCACTTAAATAGTGATGTGATTAATTTGATTTGTAATAGCTGTAATTGATTTATGGCTCCACGAAGGTAACGAGGTTTTACATCCTGGGCATAGATCTGCGGACCACAGAAAGAAGACGCACAGGTGTAAGCAGGCTTTTTCTTTGAATAGAATCACTAATTACCACAAAGCTTGGTACCTAAGCAACTGCACTAAACTAAAGCACGGTATGATAAAGATCAGCCAGTACTTGCACAAGAAGCCAGGGCCAGCTATGTAAAATCTGCCCTACAACAACTAAAGGAAGCTGGATTCACCATTACTAAAGAACACGTTTTTCTTTTTTCTTTTCATCTCGGCGGTATTATAACCTAATGCCAACACAATTTTCCTTGAGCTGCAGCGCAGCAAGGTGCCGTGTATGACTCCCTTTTGTGAATACAAAAGCATGATCTTCCTCCCTTGAGATGATGCAGCTCAACAACAACTTTCACAAGAAAACCAAGGTGGCCGCACCAATGCGAACCGTTGTCGGCTACCAAGGTCACCAAAAGAAGGGGACTGTGTTTATGCTTTGAATGAACGTTAATCGAAGGTTTTGGGGACGCAAGGTTTTTGACACACTTCAATTTTGAACACGTGGGCCGGACCCAGCCTTTTGATTACCCTATACGTGCTGCCGTAGGGATAATGACGTCGCTGGATAGCAACCGGGATATCTTTAATCTACTATATTTTTGCTTTTATTTCGCGTTCAAACTGGACACCGCGCACACCGATCTAGCTTTTCCCTCACTTCGTTTTTGCACAATCCAAGTCTTCAAGAGCCTTAGTTATCTTATTTCTTAGAATTGTATTCTCTGTTGATGTCCACGTGGCCATGTCCGACAATGACATCACCTCGCTCATGTATGCCAATCCCTTTCGGAATCTGGTTGAAAGGAACAATTTTGGCGTACGAGACAATCGACAACGCTCCCTTCTGCTTGATACTGTGATGCGAGGTCAACCACGGGCGTCTCAATGTCGACTACTTCAATTGCCAGCAGAGATCCTGGCTGATATTGTCGATTTAATGGCCGACGACTCGTTATCTCTGGCATGCCTTGCCCTTGTCAATAGCGACTGCCGGCACCTCGCCCGATCTTGCCAGTTCGCCGAGGTGCTCTTTGACTATAGTCCTCAGATGCTCGACTTCCTTATGGCCATGGCGGAAGAGTCTGGTCTCGAGGCGGAGGGCAAGTCTCAGGGCCCCGGCATCAAGGACTGTGTGCGAAGAGTTACATTCTCGCCGGATCATGAGGCCGTTAAGCAGATGCATCCAGACGTGTATCAAATGAACTACCGCATGGATCCATATGCATATGAGGATTGGGAACTCGAGGAATTGAAGGCTGAGGCCGGTCTGAAGGACGTTTCAGTGCGAGCACTGGCAACCATGCTTATCAAGACCATGCCTAATCTCGAGGTTATTGATTGGGAGGATCGATTTCCCATGAACGAAAGTATGTTGCAGTTGCTTTCTCGTACGAAAGCCCATGACCTCAGGCTAGGTAGCGCCATGATCTATGAGCCCTATTCCCAGTGGTTCGTGGGTCCTCCAAACACCATCGAAGCTTGGCCACTACGTTCTCTGGACCTCGACATTGCATTACCGTTTACATACGGGGAGACTACTCCAGGTCTCCGGAGGGAGTACTCACAAAATCCCATGGACCCATTTTTCCAGACTCTCTTCAGACTTTGTTCGCCAACTCTTGAATAACTGACATGGGAATGGGGGGGTGACATTAATTTTGGCATCATATCTTTTGGGGATAACTCATTCTCATTTCCTCGTTTGAGGCATCTCAGACTCAAACATCTCGTACATTCTGTTGACGACCACTCCCTCTCGTTGCTACTTTCCTCCCCTTTGAAGTCAATCGAAACTGGACCGGGAATTATGAGGCATTCCAGCCACCTCTTTCCTAAACATGGACCCTATCGGGATCTCGAGAGTCTCGTCGTTACCCACCTGCCCACCGAGAAAGAACGACGTGAGCATGTGGCAACATTCATTAAACAGCACAAACATATCCAAAAGCTCTTTATCAGTGAAACCCCCGAAGCAATCGATAGAATTGCTCACCTTGATCGAGTCATCATTCCGGCGCTTGAAACCGGTGGATTCAATAATTTGCGCTCTTTATTTCTGGGATGGGGAAGAGGCCAAATCTATGCGCCACACCCAGAGGGATTGGACTTTCCTAATCTCGAGGTGGATTCAATTGACATCTCAGAGGAAGCTCTGGCCACAGTCAGTAACATCACATCTTTGGAGCATTTGGGCCTGCGCTGCGGCGATGAATTTCAGCGGTCATACGACGATCCAGATGACGACAAGTACCATTGGCTTATCGACCATAACAAGCTGCGAGCCCGCCTTGGTAATCTGAAAAGGCTCAAGAAGCTGGCTGTAGTTCGCGATACATATGCGGCTACTGTACCCCATTATGATCACAAACACTACTATTACGCGCGGGTCCCTGGAGACAGAGAGCAGAAGGATGCAAAGGGTCGACCTGAGCTGAATGCCGATGAGGAGGAGAACAGCCCATCCATTCGAACATGGGAGAGGGCACACCGAAACCGCATGCTCACACAAGCTGAGGTGTATGCTGCAATCTTGCCCAACTTGGAGTGGGTGTTTTGCGGACAGCGACCCATGAGTTTTTGTCGCAGTCCCGGAAAGCCTATTAGGGCACTTCCGCTGACCCCAGGAAGAGACGAGTGTATCACATACATTCGAACAACCTTTGGAATTGAACGGAAGGACATCTGATTCAGTGAGCACAACCAGTTGATAGTACCAGTTTAGGGGAAAGATTGCTATGCTATGCTAGGTAGAGAATCGACAGACGGGAATATCAAGAAGCCACCAAGAGACTTCGATCCTCTCGTTATTTTGTTCGACTATCATTGCTTGGGGGGTTCATGATGCCCCTCCCGCGTCTGTTTTATCTACATCTTCCTGGCTTCTAAGTTGACGAATCCCTTTGTACTTCCAGTTAGAGATGTATGTTTCGAACGCTTTCTCTCCATGTTTCCCATTGCTTGTTGCATAAGCACCGACAATAGCACCTGACGAACATTAGTATCCCGCTGTGCCGAATCACCACAAGCCGTGAAGTTCCATTTTGACTCACCAGAGTAGTAAGGGACTAGGTCTGCTCCTTTACAATACCCAAATACGCGCATCTTTGATTGCCGACCTTTGGCCTCAGTGAGACCAGCTCTAAACTCAAAATGCGTGCTATTGATTGCCGCAACTTCCAGACGAAGCTTCTTACCGTCCCATCCGGCTGGTATAGGTACTGACTCAGTCGGGATGTTTTTTCTGCCTCGGTAAGGTGTCTCTGAGTGTCCACGGAAACGCAAGTGTGGCTTCAAGGTCTTCTTGTCATCCGACTTGAGCATGACGATACCAAGGTCAAAATGCTGCGCCTGATCTTGGAATACCGAGATGCCGACTTCCATCTCCTCCTTCTTCAGTGACTCGGCCCAGTCAACGTCAACGCTATAGTTAAATATCGAGTGAGCCATTCGACGACCAATAAATGTCTGACCTCGACCCAATGCGTAGTCGGCATCGAAACCAGTGAGGTTGAGCACGGACGACTTCAACGCCAGGGTGTTTGGATGCTTCGGTGGCGAGAGTTTATAATTCCTGCTCTTTGGAAGGCGATGGTGGACGAAATGAATGGGAATGTCACTCCCACGACGAAAAGTAACCAAGTCATCCGCGTTATTGAGCTGACCTTCACCCTCTTCCACGAGCGATTCGGCGGGTAACTCCCATCCAGACATTCTCCCCGAAACAGGAGTGAACACAGGAAAATCGCCATCCTCCCAGGTTACTGGAGTGAGAACCGTCTCTCTTCCCATGGGCAGATTGCCGAAGTACGGGCCAGGATCTTCTCCATATGAGCCTCCCGCACGGACAGCCAAAGCGGAAGCCCACCACTTGCCCTTGGCATCTTGGAAAAGGTCGGCATGTCCAACAGCTTGAAAGTATGATTCCGTGTTATTGGCTGCAGTGAGGAGTGGGTTGTTGGGCGCTGGTTCATAAGGACCCCTGAGACTTTTGGACCGTGCCATGGTCACCATATGATTTTCGCGAGTTCCACCTTCTGCGAGTAGCAGGTAATACCACCCATCACGCTTCCAAATATGAGGCGCTTCGGGAGATGCTCCTCCAGTTCCATTCCAGGGCATCATGATATCGCCAATTTCTCCTGTCTCAAAGTTTAGCGGCGCATGCATGACGCCGGGATAGTAGGCAGCGGTGTGTGCTCCGGAGACCCATGTAGATCCATCATCGTCCCAGAAAGGTGATGGATCAAAGCCTGGAAAGCTAAAGTGTATGGGGTCCGACCACGCATCTGAGCTATATGGGTCTGTAGTTGTCACGAGAAAGTTATCCCACCGAGAGTCATTGACGCGAGGAAGCTGTTGATTCACCAGGGTCGTCATTAGATAAAAGGTTCCTTCGTGGAATCTTAGTGTCGGTGCGTAGATACCACTTGTGGCTCTGGGGAGGAAGGCCATGCCAGGGAGTTGATCTGCTCGGCTGAAGGCATTTGAGACATGCTTCCAGTTTTTCAAATCGCGACTTGCGTGGATAGGAAGACCGGGAAAGGCAAGGAAACTGGAAGTGACACAGAAGAATGTGTCGTTGAGCTCTGGTACAAAGATGCAGCTAGGGTCTGGATTGAAACCAGTCAAGATAGGATTATTGAAGGTTGAGTTAGTCGCAGCACAAACAGTTGCCAGCGCTAGAAAGGGCAGTGACAGTGTATGGGCCTTCATGATGGCCATATCAAGCAACTTTCAGAATGCAGAATGGTTGTTCCCCAAGATTCCCTATAGTTTGGAACGGCCATTATTTAAATAGATAGAGGTAGCCTTGTAGATCTATGTCTACACTGCTCGGTTAATGACTGCTCGGAAATGTCATTGTATCGGTTGTCCACCCTACAAACAAGCTTAAAATGCCTTTTCCGCAATCCCATGTCGGAATTGAAATTGCCTAAATGCGCAACCAATTTAGCCTGAATTATTCTGAGTTGACAATAGGAACGATTGCCGGACTAAAATGCGGGGGATCTTCAAAGAACGTCTGATGCCGGGAAAGCGAATACAGAGCTCCTCGACGACTTCCTGCATTTGAATAGCGACGTAATGCTTGAAATTGAGAGGTTGGCAGACCAGGGGAGTGTCCTATACTGGGAATGAACAGGAAAACAGATTCACCTGACTTCGTATAAAGCCTTTGTTTGGGAGGTTATAACGAGGGGTAAGGAACATCCAGGTTCGTCGGTTCCCGTTGACTTGGGCCTATGATGGAATCCTGTAAGGAATTGAGAGTGAGAGACCCCGAGAAATCCCTTTCTCATGAGACATACCATTTTCTCTTTGCTTTGGATCAAGTATGGTGGGTAGCGGGGTCTTTTGAGCGTAGCGATATATGCTTGTCATTCCTCACCACATAAAACATATGTAGGCACTCATCCCTTCAACAAGTATTGATATTAGAGAAGTATTTATATCGCCGACGTTGGCAGTTCATAGCATTATGTACATTCAGGTACACCCTCATGTTCGATGTACACAGAAAGGCGCCATTGAAAATGCTAGTTCCGAGGATGACATTTCAGCTGTCGCGCCAAGAAACTATCAGGATTAATGTAAACAGGGCCCGCATAGAACACTTTCGATTATGCTAATTTTGTGTAGCACGTAGCAAGGGCTTGTTATGCTGGCAGGGGCACAGCAAGGATAAAGCAGCAATATGAAGAACGCAAAGTGAATTCTCACTAGCTATGGACAAGTTAGCTGATCATGTCGAAACTCCACGCTCGGTTAAATTAAGGGTAGCAGAAGCCGCGTACCGCTCACGAAAGTTCAGGGGTTCAGATAGAATCACATTAAGCGCGCGGCTGGATGTGCATTGCTTTTGCAATTGTGGTCCTCATTTAACATGAATGAGGTATCAGTGGAAATTTCCCCCCTTGGAATGAAAGAATGATCTGTAAAACCTCGGGAAGTGCTTCAATAACATTACCCTTTGCCATAACAAGCTCAACATGGATGTCTCTCTCAATTCTGATGTTCTCGATCAACTCAAGACTACAGAGGCGAAGGCCTTGCACGACATAAGCGACAGTTTAAGCGCTTGCGGTGTTGGGAAGATAGTCAATCTGCCCCAAGTCATCGTCGTCGGCGAACAGTCGGCTGGAAAGTCATCGGTCCTTGAGGCTATTTCTCACGTCCGCTTCCCAGTTGAAGGTAATCTCTGCACGAGGTTTGCGACTGAGCTCGTGCTTCGTCAAGCAAACGAGACACGTATTGACGTGAGCGTCAAGTTTGAGGACAAATTGAAAGCGCCCAAGTCGTTCCAGAGAACCGGCTTCCGCGAATATGACCTTGGCGATATTATCAAAGAGGCTAAAGAATGTATGGGATTCGCAAGAGCCGGAAAGGAGTTTTCCAAGGATGTACTACGCCTCGAGATCGAAGGGCCCAAAATGTACCCATTGAGCTTGGTCGATCTACCGGGCTTTTTCCACACCGACACCGAGAACCAATCCTTAGGTGGCAAGGACACGGTTGATGAACTTGTGGAGAGCTATATGCGACAAACGAACAGCATCATCTTGGTGGTCATTACCGCCAACAACAATCTCGCCAACCACGTAGCTCTCCACAAAGTCAAGAATGCCGATCCACAGCGGCAGCGAACGATCGGAGTTATCACCAAGCCTGACCTCACACGTGCTGGAGGCGCTGATGAGAGAACCTATGTCAGAGTAGCCAAGAATCAGGAAGGGGCACACAAACTCCAGCTCGGTTGGCATGTTCTTCGAAACAGAGCAGAGGATGGAAAAAGCCTTGAGACTCGAGACGAGATTGAGGAGTCGTTTTTCCAGTCCGGTGCTTGGGCTAGTATCCCACGTGAAGATCGCGGCATCTCAAATTTGCGTAAGAAACTCAGTCGAGTCTTATACAGCCATATCAGGAACAGCCTGCCGGGAGTGGTTGAAGACATCGAGGGAAAGCTTAGAGAGCGACAAGAGGAGCTTGGTCGACTCGGCAAGCCCAGATCTAGCCAAGAGGATATGAGATCTTTTCTACTGACGATTGCGGGCGAATTCAACGACTTGCTGGAGACGGCATGTATGGTCGGTACAATGATGACTTCTTTGGCGGCCTAGATGACGAAAGCCGCAAGTTTCGGGCCCAGCTTCGCAACTTCAGCCGAGCTTTTGACCATGTTCTCAGGTCTAAAGGATCAACGCAGGTCATCGTTCCAGACGATGGGTCCGAACCCAAAGAGGACGATATTCCTGGCTATCTGGTGGAGTTCCTCAAACGATACCCCTACGACTTTCCGGATCCAGAGGACATCACGGCAGATGAGCTCTGCAACCAACTTGAGAAACAAGCTGCTGTCAACCAAGGCCGGGAGTTCCCAGGATCTCCCAATAAGGACCTTGCTGTGCAGCTCTTCAAGAAGCAAGCGGCTCCATGGAAGGCTATCGCTGAATATCATGTCTCGCTTGTGACCACAGTTGCCAAGGCTTTTGTTGACCAGGTCTTCAAGTACGCCGTCGGCTCTTCACATACACCTCAGACTACCGAAGTAATCTTGTCTACCTGTGTCGACCCTTTCTTTGATGAGAAGGAAACCGTACTCCAGGCTAAGGTAGACGAGCTATTGAAGCCCTATGCTCAAGGCTATGCACTCCCCTTGGATATAGAGTTCTATCAGTCCTTGTCCCAAAGATCGACGGATCGACTTGCAAGTCGATTCTGCGAATTGATGCAAGAGAACTATCCACAGATGTTCCATGATGACTCCACGAAGAAAGTCACGCCCAAGATGATATTCCGGGCTATCTCTTCCGAAGAAGGCTTGACGGATGGCGAGTTTGGAACCGGCAAGGTCATCGATATGATGCAAGCTTATTATGAGGTAAGGAACTTTCAAGCACGAGTTGCATAACCAAATTGACATGGATAGATGTCCCGGCGAACCTTTACAGACAACGTAATTAATCTGGCAATCGAGAGTTGCCTGATTTGCGACATACCGGATATTCTCACGCCGACACAAGTAGATCTAATGAGCAAGGAGAGACTCCAGGAGTTGGCAGCAGAATCAGACGACACATCATCCCGAAGGCAGAGTCTCCAAGATGAAGTCGAAATTCTTCGCAAGGGTCTGGCCCAGTGTCGGCGCTACAGACCCAGAACTGTCATAGGTGAGTACCAGGAGCCAAGAGCTTGGCTGAGCTGAAACTCAAATAATAGTTCTTCCGTCATCAACCAGGGGCTCTTCTGCGATTGTTCGGGGCGCCTCTGGGGATAAGTCGTCGGCCGCGGCTGCGGCTGATGGAAGACCCGCTCTGGCTGAGGACAATGCAACACTACCCTCGGTGGTCAACGCACCGAAAGCACAGTTCAAGGGCTTCTTGCTACCCCCAGAGCAACCATCGACCCAGCCTCACTTTGGTGACTCTGGGGCATCTACCAATAGCGTTTCGTACGCGGTCGCTCCTAAACCAACAACCCCCAAGCCGAACACCTCTTTATTCGGCTCCGAAGCTGCTAGCCCGAGCAATAATCTTTCTATCTCTCAAACTATCCCAGATCAATCATGGCCGACAAAAGCCAACAATACCGTTCCGACCTCAGGCAATGGCTTTTCAGAGGCAACTGCTCCGGCACCAACAAACTCCAAGCCGAAAGCCTCCGGACTATTCGGCGGTGATGCGGTAGAGCCAAGTGAGAAGCCAAGTTATAGCGGAGTATTCGGTCGTGTATCTTCCAAGTCTAGTTTCGGGCACTCCAGTGCCTTGGCTGATAAGCCAAGTCCCGGTGGACTATTCGGGCGGGCCGTAGCTGCAAAGTCAAATACCGGCGGAGTATTCAGCGGCTCCACGACCGAAAAGCCAAACAACAGCAGTTCTTTCTCTGCTCTGTCATCTCCATCGCGATTCGCGAATGCTACTAATAACAATGATGGGGATAAGCCTCTCGGAACTACTGGAACAGGAGGGTTCTCGGGTTTCGGGGGGTCAGGGGGTTTCTCAACAGTGAAATAGATAATGGCAGAATAGAAATTTCAATACATTTGGGTCCCCTGGGGGAGCATTGAGTCGCAAATACATCATAAGAGATCTTTTATGCGTTTGGATTAGAAGAGGTGCGGACATCGGTGACACTGATATCACACTGGGTAACTACCAAGTATGATTGTTCATCTAGTGCGCTCATACTGGTTAGTCAGACACCAGAATACAAAAGAGTCGATGTTTGATATCATGAGAACGATGCTGTTATGGAGTCCAGCAGTATGAAGCAAACTACATTGAAAGACCATTTGATTCTGAAATCGCAGACTATACTTTCGCTTTGACGTAGCTATCCAAGACGCACAGCAACTATACCTTAGAGTTGAAACTCCCTTTTCGGCGTGTAGTCCTGGTGGGATATGGAGGCAATCTGGATAGCTCGATCCTTATCCTTTCATTCTCAATTCCTCCTCAACCTTTTCTTGATGAAGCGGAGAGTATCGTGCCGGGTAGCTATAAGCTAATATTCCAGAGCTGCCTATTTAATTATGTATTCAGACCCTTGTGCGATCTTGCCCATGGGCTTAGAACGAGTTCAAGGCGTGAAATAAGTCCCAAATGCCGTCTTTGGTACTTTGGCCAAAGCGCCAGTTAGGAGCATTATTTTTCCGGGGAAAAGCGGCTTTACTAAGATATTCTACGAGTCAAGATAGCTTCGTTCGGTTGATTTCAGAATTTTCATGCAATCGTCGTGGTGGGTGGCCTCGCAATGATGGAAAGTGGCCATAGCGAAGGGAAACGACCAGATAGAGGATATGGCAGTTTTATATCTATAATAAAAATCAGTTTGTCAACCAATTAGGGCGCTTTTGTAACGGTAGCGCGTTAGATTCCAGCCCCATGACTTTGAGATGCTCGATGAGAGTCCTCAATGTTATCAGTTCAAATTTGGTGTCCCTCACGTTGTTGACTTTTTTACCAAATCACCTTCAGCAACTTTCTGCTATGTTACCCCATTGGTCGCTTTCAAGCTTCTCAGGCCACGTTGGCATTACGAAGGTAAGCGCCATTCATTCACTATCCTCATCAATCAGATTCTTGACGTTTGATAGGTCAAAAGTGCGCTTGAAGAAGTTGAATTGATCTACTTCGGCAGGCCTTTACGTCGGCGCCAGATCCTATTTCTTTTTCTTTGGCTTCGTCTTATCCACGATATCCACCCACTTCATATCAATACCCTTCTTCGCCAGTATCTCTTTCGTAAGCACTTTCGTCTGGTCTCCCTGAACAACAACCTCCATCAATCCCGGCTTAGCACCGTTCACTTGCCCCACGCTTGCGGATCCTGCACACTTCTTCTGTAGCTCGGGCGCAAGTACCTGAGGATCTATGAAGAAGGGCTCCAAGTTGGAGATCTTGGTGACGACCTTTGTTCCAGTTCGCTTCTCAAGTGTGATCAGGATATGAGGTGGTGATCCTGCTTTGGGTTTCTGATCGGATGGAGCTCCGTTGCGTGAGATGACGTGGAAAGGCTGGCAAAGATGAGAGTCGTTCAGGATGCGCTTTTGTAGGGCACTTCGGGGAATACGCCCCGCTTCAAGAAAACTATGGTCTTCATCGGATGGCTTGGAGCCCAAGATGTCGTTGGCCAGGAAAGGGTCGAGTTTGATGGTAGAGCTCCCTTGTCCTCCCAGCTCGGGGTGTGAATCGATGTATGACTTGACGGCAGCCGAGATGTCTTGTGCGCTATAATAGTCGGTCTTGGAGGGGAGTAGAGTTGGTACCAGCTTCGCAGAGGGACGGTAGACCATGTGAATAGTGAGTTTTTGGCCAGTCGACGAATCGTGGCTTGTTGATGCTTGACCACTAGTATCCTCTGCAGCTTTTCCGTTGTCCGCGCCTGTCGTTTTTGGTGTTGGTAATCGGTAAGGTCTGAATCCCACAATTTGCTCGTCATCAAAGTCGATATCGAGAATGACGGTCTCCCCACCGTTCCGATCCTTGGTCTTGACTATCCGACGCTTGTCCAGGTGCTTGATAAACTTTTTCGCATTCTTCCACGATGTCTTCTTGATGTTGTAGTAGTGTGGGTTTTGGTATCGGAGATTAGGCTGAATCATGTTTGAGATGACAAAAGACGGTTGTAGAGGGAAATCCAAGCCAAACTTGGGTGCTGTGCCGGATTGTTTCGCTTTGTGGGCTGCATAGAGAAAAGCTTGGTGAAAGGCATCGTCAACCTCTTTCGTTGTGGGCTCCCGCTCTTCGTCTACTTTATCCGCCGCCTGCGATTGCTCATCCTTAGGACGTAGCGCAATATTCACTCCATCATTACCATTTGCCGATGGGGCCTTGTCGGCGTTCTCAGCTGAGTTCACCCTCAATCCCGTCCATCCCTCTAAGCTCGACGGTGGCTCTATACCCCCACTTCCCAGCGCTTTCCAGCTCCAACATTCATCGCCAGCCCAGTGAAGAGCCTTGATCGCGGCGCCTTTCTGCCCACGAACGTCGTCTGGAAGGTTTCGAATGTCGATTTGACAAGATCCAACCCATACAGGTACCGTGTCATTTTCCAGGCCTGCCACTGCAACTATAGCGCCGGTGCTTGCTCGCGAGTCCCAACTAGTACCCCTAGCCTTCACCAAGCCGGGAACCATCAAGTCTGCACCTTGCTTCAGCTTCTCGTCGACAACAAAGTCCGGGGTATGAAAAAGCGGAATGAGGTTCGGGTTGCGCCAAAGGGTGTAGACAGTCGGTATCAGGCGAGGGTTCTTCCCTGTCTGGAACCAGAGGACCCTCTCCTCCTGGTCAGAGTGCGCGCCTATGTAGACGGTTCCTTGCTCTGTTGGTGTGATGAAGCGAGCTGAAGAGGTGGATTCTGGCAGAAGCGAGTTGCGTAGTACAGACTGCGAGCTTGATGACGCATCATCTCCAGTCGGCTCAGGAAGAAGAACTTGGTAGTCGCGGATGATTTGATCGGCAAGCTTCCGACGATCCGAAGATCGTAAGGGCGCCAAGTTTCTGATATCGGGCTTTCGTTTGAACATGGCGAAACCGTCAAGCGCGGGTATTGTTTGAGGTCCTCGTCGTTGGTCATCGACTCGTCGACTCTTGGTGGAGGAGAGTATTTTTGGTGGAGCGGGGCAACCTGAGGTCGCTTAGTAATCATTCCGTCATTCTCGTGCCCCGCCTTCTCCAGGCTCCAGGCTCTAGCCGCCTCGAGTGAGCTTCACAGTGAAGGTCGGTTCTCAAGGCACAAGTTCAAATTTGTGACACAAGTTCAAATTTGTGACACAAAATAACAAAGACTTGACTTTCATTTACTACCAGTGAGTCACACCCCTCAGAAGCCATACTTCGGATGCTTCCTGTCCAGCGATAGCGGCTAAGCTTCATCGATTCTGCTGGGCCCAACCAATGAGAGCCTATAATTAAACAGTGTGCTCCACCTATCTGTAAGATGTCAACTTCTTGTGATAAGGAGTCAAAGTGTTTGAGAAACACTGGTCTATCTTGTTACTGCTAATAATCATCTAGGGTAACATGAACCAAAATTTAGCGATAAGTAGCTAGTGACAAGTATTGGCGTTGCTAAGCCACGTGTTCGTTATTGTCAGCTAGGTATCAGCCTACCTCAGGAAATGTAGGCATCCACTTAAGCCTCCATAAAACAATGTCTTAATGCTGAACGAGATATCCTGAGTCTCAGCACACAAGAATTTTCTCAGTGATTGCTATCAAATATGTCCTCTCTCCTCGCTTATGCTCGCCATCTGCTCATCTCAATCGGCTTTCTAAAGTCGGCCACACCTACACCTATGACCAGCCTATTCAGCAATCTCCCTGGCCGACATCGGATCCTCATCAGTGGTCTCGATGCCGCTGGAAAATCCACTATCCTTTACAAATATCTATCTCAGAAAGAAGACGATATTTCATGTTTTATTCCAACTATTGGCTTGAACGTTGAAGTATACAGATGTGGTCAAGTTACTTTCCAAGTGGTTGACCTAGGTGGATGCCGACCCAACTCATTTTATAAGATGGAGCGATCATTGTTTAAGCATGCGGATGCCCTCATCTGGGTCGATGATGCAAACGACCGTGACCGGGCGCCAGAGGCGAGAGAGGAGGTAGTCAGACATGTCTGTCATCAAGATGGATTGGGTAAGGATGTACCAGTTCTGATTCTGGCTAACAAACAGGATCTTCCAGTAAGTCTACTAACACCATTTGAGCCGTATATAACTATGACTAAGGTATACAGCATGCTTGGACTCCAGAGCAGGCAAGGGGCTACTATATCGACGATGTTTCCTCTTCGATTGTGGACAGACCACATGTAAGTTTCCCACTCCGACATCGTTGTCTTGACTGACGATTTTGACAGGCTGTTTTCGGTACAAACCTGCAGACGGGTGAGGGCTTGAAAGAGGCCTTTGAGTGGCTAAGCAAAACCGTTGAATCCCGGATGAAGTACGATACTGGCGTTGTTGAGAAGCATTCAGTGCTCGAATTGGAGGAGGAGGTTAAGATGATCATTGAAGAAGCTTTCTGGGAGGATAGAAAGACAGAAATTAGCGAGAAAGGTGTCTAGATAGGTAGTATCAACTGTTTGCGTCTTTGGATGCAGTAAACGAATGTATTGTACGGGATGGTATAGCCGGACTTGTTCTCAAAAAACCGCACAATTTATATCTAGAGGTCTCTTCCAGGTGTTCTTGAAGCGCACTGAATCCAAGGCGTGCTATGATTCCTGCTCTAGCTAACTCTTTTTGTGGTTCCGCATCAAGTAAATGCATCATGCACATTAAGCATCTGACAGTTGGTGTTGTTGCTCCACATTCTCTTCAACCCCAAAACTTCTGACACTTCTGCCAGCCTCTTCTTGTACAAGCCCATACCCAGTTCTAATATCCCCACGTTGTTTTCCCAACGCATGAAGGTTCGATGCTCTTGAAGCTTCTACGATCGAGGATGGTTCCATGTCGCGCATCGCACCCTCTTCCCGATAACCTTGGAACCCCAATAATACGCCAACCACTGCTAAAGATACGCTTGCGGCATATGCGCTGCGGAGTTGAGCCATGTTGTAGTTAAAAAAGGTTGTTATTCTTTGACGGCGGCATGGATAGCCCGTTGAAGGGCCTCCTTTATGGGTGCCGGATGGTGCTCTATTAGAGGCCCACGAGACAACAGAGAAGGTCGGTTCTGCGAAAATCGAGATGATCATGTCCTCGTATGTTTTTTGGATGCCTTAACTCAGGTTCCTCATAGGAAGGTAGTTGTTCTGATCCATCAGCGGCATGAATAGCAATTTTGAATCCAAATCTGCCATATGATCTGACATCGTGACACTTCCATTCAGAACAGATCTCAAGCCATAGCCAGTTGAATGATAAGCAGCTGTTCGGCGCTATCTTGATGTGTCGATAAGAACGCCATAGTTACTTTTAGGGATACCTTGAGTTCTGTCATGTAACCTCTTGTCGGGGTCTTTGTTGGGAATTAATGTAGTGTCGGCCACTTTTCTCAGGTATTCGCGGCGCTTGATATCGAATGATTGCGCCCCCTTATGTAGTTGAATTGGACGGTATAGTTGACCTCGTAATGTTCACATCCGATAATGACAGGCGTATAGGCCTTACGCCAATCGTCTGTGTCTGGGGAAGTCGGCTGGGGCCTTGACATGTCATCAACAGTCGTGTAACCGATCCAAATAATAGGCTCGGTTCTGAAAGCGCCAAAATTGTCGGGGTATGGGGGTTTGGCTCGTGGCTTTCCACCAATATGGGAATCCATTTGCTCAAGCTCGTAGTCCCCCTGGTTAGCGATAGCAAGGTAAGTATGATTACCCATTGGTGTAATCCAGGAAGTGTTGAAAGGGGCTATAGCGTCCCCAAGCTTCTCGACTTTAAAATTTACTCCAGATGCCAGCTCTTGACACTCATAGCCAGGAGCAACAAAGACAACCACGTAGGAGCAATTCCAGCCCTCGGCACAGATCTCACGCTGATTCCCTGCGAATCGCCGCTTCGCCAATCACCACCGGCTTGTTCTGAACGAACGTTTCATACTTGGGCTAGGACCAGCATAATAATCGAACTCGGCTGAGTCGTCTCTAAGGTCTGAACCAACATCGGCCGTGCTGTTCCATAATGACGGAGAGCTGAAATAGATGCCATCGATCTGTAAGGGTTCGCGCCAGTAGATCACCTCCTCATTTTTGAAGTTCAAAGTGCGGGCAAATTGGCACGATGCAAGTTCTTCCTTGATTCCAGCTACAACTGAAGGAGTTTCGGAAGTCAATACAACAACCAGCGGTGTGACCCAACAGTCACTGGCGAGATGG
The DNA here is from genome assembly GCA_014822085.1 of Fusarium stilboides. Taxonomy (NCBI): domain Eukaryota; kingdom Fungi; phylum Ascomycota; class Sordariomycetes; order Hypocreales; family Nectriaceae; genus Fusarium; species Fusarium stilboides. The sequence continues at coordinate 26,139 of JAASAY010000370.1, read as the reverse complement.
GTACTAATTCTTGTTTTCTTAATAGGTGTCCAGCTGAGGAGGGAGAAAATGAATGTCCGAGTTGGCCGTAAAAATAGAGTCGACGGTTTCGAGCCGGGCCATTTTTGTGGCGGACCACTTGTCACGCTCTCTGGTGGAAAGCCATGGAAACCGCAGTTCCGAGGCTAGCCTTAGCGCAGAATGCAATAACGGTACCATATCGGAGCATCAGCGACTGGTTGTCGGCTTCTTTGCCGTCAAGATTGAGGTAAAATAAGTGATGACCAATGGCGAAAAGCGTGCCAGTAACGACTAAAAGGCACATGTTCCAGGGCTTGTGCCTATACACTTCCCATGCTTTTTGGGCTTTGACATTCTCAGGCCTAAATAAATTGAGATCGGGAAACTGTCTGCTGCCTTTTTACGACTTTGTTATGCCATCTGCATCTGGTAAATCGAGGCTTTGGGGCTCATGGCTTCTTCGGGATTCGCCCGGGGACAGGAGCATCATCTCAGATGAGGCATGGGTCGACTTTTCTTCTTGGCCCGGGAGGTCGTCGACGTCAGATACCGGGCACTTCTGTGGTGAGTGCATTTCGCAAGTCGTAGTTGAAGAGCCTCGAGGGGATAGAAGATGACCTTAACGGGCGGGGTTTGAGATTAATTGAGTGATAATATTTGCTTTCTCTCAGCCTTGTCTAAATATATAACACCCTGTGTTTTCGCCAAGCGTTGAATGACATCGCCTACAGCTGGCGATCCAATGAATTGAAGACATTAAGGATCAACCCTGCACATTGACATGCAGCCAGCTTCCTTCAGTCCTCCTTTCTGCCTGATAAATCTAAAGTCTTTGATCTATGGGGGAATCATTTCCAAATAATAATAAAAAATCCCAAGCATCGTACAATTCTTTTACGACATATGAAAACATTAGAGTAATGGTATGTGGTATGGTAGCATATGATGCTCGCTCGCTGTATCACTTCTCCTCTCCAAAAGCATCGCTCGCTCAGTGGGTTGAGTTGGGTATATCATCGCACGCCAGCCTGCACCAGTCGGCTCTCGGCGGCCGGGTTGTTAAGGAATTTGGGCACAGAGTCCTGGGATCATTGTTAGTAAAAATGTCACTGGTAGGCAAGGAGAAACAACTTACAGTGGCCATCAGCCTGAATACGGCCTCTTGAGCACTCTCCAGTAGCGATGTCACCTCTTTCAAGGTGTCGCTTACTGTGGCATCAAGAGCCTGAGCCTTGGTCATTCGCTGAGAAAGACTTGAACGAAGTTTGTGGTTGATGTTGACCTCTCTTGGTGACCCGGGTGCGAGGAAGGTGTTGAAGACAACATGTGATTGCGAGAGGAGCTCGTTTGCTGCAGCATCGGATTCCTTCTTCTCCTTCTCGATAGTCTCCAATAGAGTTTTGGAGTCCCGAACAATCTCGTCAGCTTGCTCATAGAAAGCAAGACCCTCTTCGCAATATGTCTCACGGAGGTTCTCTCGGAACAATAGTCGGAGTGTAGGGTCAAGCAGGATCTTCTCCAGCTTGTGTCGGTTACTCTCGTTGACGCCGCCCTTGGCCGATGATGAATCGGTCTTGCCCTGCGATGAGCAACGACTAGATGAGCTTGTCTCGACGAGATCCTGGCCTCTTTGGGAGAGTTGGTAGATGGCGATGGGTGTGGGCTGGATGAGTTTGCAGGCGGCGAACTGGTTCATGTAGGCCATGTCTGCTGTGACGGACTCGATGAGGTTGTAGTGGACGAAGTGTGTTGCGAGGTTGATGGCTTCCTTGAGATCGGCACATGTGGTCTTGTCTCGTAACCATTCGGTAATAGCTTGTCCAGTACATGTGTCATGGTATGTGCGACCGTTAATCTTGCGCTCGGGTTGCAGTCTAATACCTTGAACACCCCCAGATTGAGGGCCCTTCTTTCCCCGTCCATCAACACCGATGAGCCGGCAAAAGACAACCTCAACGGTGGCACGGTCAACGTGTGGTGTGTCTGTCTTGGCGTCTCTTTCCAAGTACAACAGGGGCGATGTGATGAGACACTGTAGCTCTTCAAGCTGATCTTGGTAAAGTCCGTTTGACTGGCAAAACCAGTCGAAGATCATGATACCCTTCGATGTGGGCCTCCATACTCCCCCTCTTTGTTGGAAGATCTGATCGGGCTTTCCATCTGCTGACTCGATATACCGGGCATCGACAAACTGTTGACAGAGGTTCCGTGCTGTGTTCTTGTTCATGGAGAAGGTTGTTGTAGATGTGGAGACGACGGTGCCTGATGGGTTGCTGGGATCAGGCATGCGATTTGACTGGGTAAGTTTGAGATTGCCGAGGTTGTGGATAGCATCTTCGGCGAGGAATGTGTGTTCGACCTTGATGAAACGGACACGGTGCGGGATGAGAGGTAGTAGACTGGCGAGGAGGGCGGAGAATAAGTCTTGCAAGTCCTGTTTTTGGAATTAGTAAATCTGAACACACAGACAAATACCCATTATGACCGGGTATATCCGAGCGCAATCACGGACCTTGGATTGTGGTCGATCATCGTTTGTCGCGCATAGCAAACGAGAAGAAGACTGCGTAATGGTTCCTTTAGACATGTTGGGCTTGTGCACGGAAGTACGCCTGTCGAGGAGAGGACCTGCTTGTTGGAGCATCACTTCGTCAGGTTCAAAAGGGTACACTTTGGATGTTCCTCACGATGGCGGATCCCGAGGTAATAAAGAAGTGAAAAGGGGTCTTGCATTACTCGTGCGCCCGCAGAACGATTCCTCTTCGAGCCCGTAGGATCCAATCGACCCCAGATAGTTTATGGGCCAAGAAGCTCGGATAGAGAACTTCCCTCGTGGAAAGCGGAGAACCACATGGCGAACCGCCGGCCACGCGACTCACTAGATCTTGAAGTAGATTAGCTATAATAATCCACGTGCTGACCATGGTAAATTAGCATCATGGATGCACACAATGCGAGGTTGGGCTCCCTTAGTCCGTGGAGCAGTGACCAACAACAGCCGACGCCAAGGACTAAGCATGAGAGCGCGCTGATGTTGGCTCGCCTGAACACTCAGCTCGAAAAGTCCAGCCTCGCTTACTTTTGTTTTTATTTTCCTTGTATCCATATTCCGAGGCTGTTTACGCAGGAGCCGCAGTGGCTGCATCTGCCCCTTTCTACTGGGCAAAGAAGGTTTACGTCTAGAGCCACTTGGAGTCTAGTAGTATCTGCTTAGAGGCTTGGTGCTGTGTTTCCACCAATCAGGCAGTTTATTGAAGCCTAAGCCCAACCATAAGTTCCATCATTGGGCTTGTAGCCTAGAAAAATGCAGATGCTGAGGAAAACGTTACCCAGACTTTACGGCAGATCGTTGCAGGTAATTTTCCCCCGACAGTCAACAACATTGTACGACCATATGTGCAAAGCTGAAAGATCAGTCCCTGTTGGTGATCGACGCTGAGATCGACAGATATGGACAAGGATACGGAGATAAGCAACGCTACCGACGGTTCCGCGTTCCACCAGCAAAATTGCTGTTGCGGTTCCGCTGAAAAAATACGGATTCTACGGACCAACAAGTACGGACTGTGGCGCTAAATCCGCGGATTAGTAGTCCAGACTCGCGACTCGGCCGTGAAATTTGTCAACGGTAAAGGATACCCATGGCACTAATCGCAACCATGAGTCAAGAGGCGTCGACAGCCATTGAGGCTCAAGGATGCGCTAACCAAAGATAATGCAAATTACGAGCTCATGGCGCTGAGAGTGGGAGTCTCCACTTGGTTGAAGAGCCAACGGGGACTCGGTGATTCGTCCATCTCAAAGACTGCGTCGCGGGGATCCCGAGATCTCCCTTCGCCCGACCTGTTTCGATCAGATGTGCATTGAAACAAGATGGAAGATGCCGTCTTCTAGAAAACATTCGATACGTGCGATGACATTTTGCAGGTTTCAGCCGAAAGTGACGCCAATTCAGACTCATGCATAGGCGACGTTGAGCGTTAATTTCAGGCCTCATGTGAATCTCACGCATCTCAGCCCAGCTACTGCAAGACTCCGCATCGCTCGTCGCAGTAATAACTACGGTACCAACACGAACAGTTCATCGAATGCCCCATTTCTATCTAATGCCTGCAAATCCACAAGAAACCTTTGGCTAGCTCCAGCGAATATCCACGTGGACGATCTTTTCCCTCCTTCATGCTTTCCCCTGTTAAGGCTGATTTGCTTGATTTGGTTTCACGCCGATCTTCCGTGGCTGGCCCAGCCATTAGACCGGCTTTCGAAGCTCTCACTCATGCCAATAGTATGAATTAAGGGTTTCAACGGCGGCGCGACGGCCACATACCGTCTTTGCGCCTCTATGTCGATCCCGAACTAAGCAAACTCCTGATGTTACCCAGCACTGCAGAACAACAGCATCGTCATCGTCACACGTGTCTCATGGCGCTCTAGTCTGGGAGATGGAATGTAGAATCTGGGGAACTTGATGGTGAAGATCTGCAGATCTGTATCGGATGCTGCAGTATGATACAGCGTGATTAAGAGAAGACACATGCTAAACGTGAGTGGCTTAGAAATACGTTGTGGCATTTGGGTCGGGAATACGGATGGCCTCCTACCATTGTTTCCTATGTTTCACAACGTGGCAGTCGAGTTAGCAGTTGCCGCTCTTTCATGCATAGTCCAGGGACCAACCGTAGCTCTACTCGTCTTTTTTGTCGCTCTTTCGTTGCGGTTCCTAATGCGCATAAAATTGTCTGCGGCTCCGTTTCCAAATCCTCACCCACGAGTGTTGGCTAAGCCGAACCAGATAACGCAACAGTCTAACCTAATAACGATCCTCTCTTGATCTGTTGTTTTGAACAAGGGTCTTGTTCGTTGTTGGGACTTACGCGGAAAATGCCGTTTGAGTAAACACCAATTTGGCAGCAACACTACCAAACAAGTGAACCAACAGAACAACAAACCTTTAGAACCGTGACGCCCCGTATCATCTCATACAACTTGCATTGGATATCGGAAGTACTAATGGGGAAATTGACAGCCGACTAGGCAACCCCGAGTCTGATCATCGTCCCTGACTCGTGGACCCCTGGTCGTCTGTGCCATCGTCTATGACCTGACGGATGAGCTAACGAAATTTTAGACAAATTTTCCACGTGGCCGGCACGTTTTCAGCTCGTGGTCATAGCTACGGAGCCTGCACTAATGACCACGTTTTTCTTCATTAGATTGCTTTGGCACGATGTAGGTATACATCGGCTCCGCCCTTTAGCACGCAGCTGTTGGTGAACTTCATTTGCCAACGTCTGTTCCAGGCGACGACATACCCAAAAGCTGTGGTCAGCGAGCGGGAGTACTGAGAGTAAATTATCCTCCCTTATCCAGAAGCCTTATGCCTTGACACCATCCCAAACAAGCCACACGGGCTGTCATGTCAACGCAAAGAGTGGAGCACATCTGCAGGTGTGCTTGAGATGACATTCTCCTTCTTGGCATGCTTGATGCTGTGTATGGTTAGTTGTTTTCTGATCTAGTGCCATATGACGGGTAATACGGGAGTTGCTTGATGGCCGACTAAATTACAGATCAACCTGCAACTAACCTTATCTATACCAAGCTATTCTAGGGCTTGAAGACTTGATACTAGCAAGACAGCTGTACGAGCTAGTTGTATGCATGCCGTGATAGTCGGGCAGTGGAAGGTCTCCATTGGTCTCGGCAGCGCCGTGGTATGGCATGGCTTGCTCGCGGGCCGGGTATGGTAAACAACTTCCGTCTCACATGGGCTTGAGATTCAGTCGGCCAGTTGCTTCCTCTCATCTCTATGATTGCGCTCTCGTAATGGCGTTTAGATTTGTGCTCAGCTAGTTTCTCACTTCTTGATGGTCGATCTGTATGAACTGTTGAACTTTGCACTAACATGTAGTCTGACGTGGCACATGTCGGCATACAAATAAGTCTATGATGGAGCGAGGTTCAGGAAGCAGTCCGGTAATCCTGATTGGTGTGTCACTTCAGAAAGGCCCTCTAGCCACGCATGCGGTGTCGGGACTTCTTTCCCCCAGGGAGGTGTGAGACCGCTTTTGGCGAGCTTCTTCATGACGCAGCAAGGTTCTGTTGACGCTGTGAACTTATCGTTCTGTCTCTCTTGAGTCATGGACGACGAACGTCGATCTCCTGGCCTCTTTCAATTGCATCAGTACCTGTACAGTCCTGCATGACATGAACATTGAGTTGGAGCTAATTCCACGATCTGAAACTCCGACTGCAGTGACTTATTTACTTGAATAAGTAAACGGCTTATGTCTGTAAATGTGGAAGCTTCCACATCACGAATGACCTTGCTCCTTTGTCAAACCGTAACTTACTGGGGCATTTAGGGCTCCCCACGCGACAGCATGCGGCTCATTTACTGAAATTCTAACGAACTTAAAAATGCTCACAGAGCTTGTTCGTCTCCTATGAACCCATGTGAATTCAAACTTCGCTTCCTAGCACTGTCATGTCTTCCTCGTCATTCTACCCAGAGTTTTATGGGGGTTTGGTGACTACCCTGTACCTTGCAATTCCAGAATGTTTCGATTCAATTCAGATGGCCCGTGAGGTCCGCATTCTCATGAAACAGGCAACGAGGTAGTAAAAAGTCTTGAGTCCTTGACTTTGGGTATTGCTAGATAGAAAGGCCTTGATAGACGTTCATTGACCTAAACAAGAAAGAGGAGAACAGCCATAGTAACATGTGTTCGCAAATGACATGAGTTTGCCAACGAAACCAAAAAAGGCTGTTAAGTCTTTGAGCAGCGCAATAAATCCTTGAATAGTTAACATTTGTCTCACTGATATACAATCACTTCTGCAAAGCTTTAACTTGGACAAGGGACTTGAGTTTGGATAACTATTGAGGGTTTATAGGCACAGAAGGTAATCTCAACATTCCAGCAATCTTGTCTCTACCAGCATGATTGCAAGGCGTCAGACCATGGCATAAAAATGACTCGTGCGATCGAGTCTAGTTTAAATCTGGCTGGAAGCCTTGTCCAAACTTGTCTCCCAGGTTTCGAGACCCCGCACAAGCAAATGATTGGAGCGCTTCGTAGTCTCTGAGGTTTTGGAGTCTGGGATAGGGGCTAAGCCCAATCGAGAAGATTTCTATCTAAGCTACTTAGACCCCCACCAGTTCTACGCAGCGCTTTAAGTATCTCAGATAGCTTGAGTAACTTCACTAACAGCTAAAACTCCTGGCTGAGACGCAACCTCGCCGTATTCTCCCCGAGCCCGTGCCAGATACGGAGTTGTATTCTCCGTTGACCCAATCAAGAAAAGTCGTGAGAGCTTCTCCCCGCAACTCGTGCACGCGGGGCCCCGCAAAACAGGCAGTTCCAGGGATGCGAACCTGATTGACAAGGGAGAGGAACGGCTGCATTTCCAGAAGGGGAGGTCATGGCAGGTCACGGCACCACAGATGAATTGCCGCTCCATTAAGCGGGCAGAAAGGCTCGTCTCGTCGTTACATCGTCTCTTCAAAGTTCGGTAGATGCTCCGAACTTTAAGCTTAAAATCACGAGATTACCAATTAGAAGAAGCTACCGAGGCAAAGAACCAACAGTCGACAAAAGATGGGGTGTTATATAATGTCTGGAAACCCTCCTGTTGTTGCTTAGAGAGCACAGCACCGTCAAACTTCATACAGCAATTATGCGCTTCCAATCTCTCCTCTGGGGAGGACTCTTGAGTCTCTCAGCAGTCCTTGCTGCCCCAACGGCAAACAAAGTCAACGATGACCCCCCTACACTCGTAAGGCGTGCTCTGCCAACCTCTACATTCTCCAACAATGTCATTTTCTCTCCTCCCTCCAATGCTGGTTGGACAGACCCTCGCGTCCTCTACGCCCGTGCCATCCAGCTATCAGATGGCTCTCTTCTTTCCACTTGGGAGAACTACTCGCCTGAGCCGCCTCTGGTCTACTTTCCAATCTACAGATCCACTGATGGTGGTGTGAAGTGGACTCAGGTTGGCAAGGTTGAGGACAAGGTCAATGGCTGGGGATTGCGCTATCAACCGGATCTGTACGAGCTGCCTAGAGCTATCGGAAAGTTCCCTAAGGGTACTATCATCTGCTCCGGCAACAGTATTCCCACGGATCTCAGCAAGACCAAGATTGACGTCTATGCCAGCACCGACAAAGGCAAGACTTGGGCTTTCGTTAGCACCATTGCCTCGGGCGGCGAGGCTCGACCCAACAACGGACTGACCCCGGTTTGGGAGCCCTACATGATGTATGTCTGCCGTTCTTACAAATTCTCAACAGTCAAGACTAACTGAGCTACAGGGTGTACAAGGATAAGCTCGTGTGCTATTACTCCGACCAGCGTGATCCCAAGCATGGTCAGAAGCTCGTCCACCAAACCACTACTGATCTCCTTAGCTGGTCGGCGCTTGTAGATGATGTTGCCGATAGTAACTACAATGCCCGCCCTGGAATGCCTCAGCTTGCGCTCCTGCCCAATGGCCAGTACATCTACACTTACGAAGCATGCGGTACTGATGGCTGCCGAGTCCATTACCGCCTGACTTCGGATCCCCTCAATGTTGCGGCAGCCAAGGGCCTTTCCCTCGTCTCCGACAAGGGTACTCGTCCTGTCAGTTCACCCACTGTCGTCTGGAGCAAGGTCGGAGGACCCAATGGAAGCATCATCGTCAGCTCCGGAAGCCAGTCTCAGATCTTTGTCAACAAGAACCTTGGAGCTGAGGGATCTTGGGTGGAGTATGCTACGCCCCAACCGAACGCGTACACGAGGCAACTTATGCTTTTCAAGGAGGATGACAATTTCTTGCTCATCATCGGAGGAGGATATTTGCCACCCAGTAGCACTAACAAGGTCAGCTTGAGTGTTATTGACTTGAAGAAGACTGGACTGTAAATTTTTATTTAAATTGACAATATCACTGTAGCTTTAATCACTGCCTCAAAATCTCGTTGACACTACAAACTGGCTTACAGACAGATTACGTTGCCGTCAGTCCTCCAATACTGTAGTTCCCGCAGGTTTTCAACTGGAAATAACAACAACTCCACCACAGCCCCAGACTTGCATTGTTCCACGCACTGCTCAGCTGTTACAAACTTATCCTCCATAATTCCAATGTGGTCTAACTTCCGCTGTATAGTATCAACCAATCCTTGAGCACGATTATGAATACCTCGAGCTTCCTGCATGACACCGTTAAGCTTTGGATCTCCCAGTTGACGCTTTTCTTGAATCATAGCCCCTTCGATAGTTGAGAATCAGGACAATGTTATCCTTAGGTCAGATTCAGCCTGGGACCAGCTCTTTGACCAGCTATCCTCGAATGAAAAGAATAGGATCTCGACTTTAATGGAAATCGTGACACTTTCCGACGTAGTTTTCTTGCTAGATGAGAGGCTCATCATACTTGAGCTTCTTCATCAGCGTCAAGGTCATCAGCCAGTCTATTAGCATCAAGGACAAACGGACCGATATTGCAGCAGAGTAGGTCATTCTACACATGATAACTCAGGACCGTACCTAGCGATTCATACTAGGGCTAGGGTAGCAATGGCCATTGGGCCTGTCTAGCTCGAGGCTGAGGCCAATGTGAGAGTTGCAAAGTCCAACATCCAAGCCAACACTGAGACTACCATTCAAGTCGGCTGGTCCGGAGGCGGAAGTATCAATCCAAGTAAAGTGCCTCCTATATTTGGATAAATTCGATGGCTGACGCACTGTAAATAGTCGACCAACCTTGGAATGTCGACACTTTGATGCAGACAGCGGCCAAGTTTCCAGATATGGTGGCCAAAACGCCGCAGCGAACCTAGTAATTACTAATGGCAGTTGACCTATAACATATTACTGACTTTTGAAGTGCCATCCTCACCAAGTACGAGGCGCTTCGAAGCTTCATGGTGCTGAAGCCAGCCAAACTTTCACCCATCATGTACGAGAACGCTATTATCTACACAAACGCACTGCTAGACGCCTACATGGACTTCAAGAACGTGAGTTTGATGCTTTTTTCTCTTGTCGGGTCATGCAAGTCGACATCACTGACAAGATTCCGCTAGATCTATCGAAACATCTCTCCAGGTATAAACAATTTCAGACCTTTAGCTTCTGGCTTCCCTCGCAGATAGACGCGAACTGATGACAGATCTTTTTGACATTCAGGCAGGAACCAAGGTACTTGAGAAGTCAATGGAGACAGGCACTCTTGCCGATAGCACCACCCTCTCCAAGGTCGATGATGATTCCAAGTTCTCTGCCAGCTACAAGGGCTTAGACCTAGCAAGACGAGCTTGCCGCTTCCAGATGATGAAGATCGTCACCGAAGTGGACAAAGTGACCAAGGACCCCACCATCTCGACTCAAGAGACCAGAGGCGAACAGTATCAGAGTCCGGTCGCATTCCGAGACCGACTTCCGGTGAGATTTGACGTTTGCTTTTCTTAAACCACTCACCCACTGACCATTTCCTGCAGAAAGTGCTTCTTTCACGAGCTCCACCCAAGCTACTCTTATTCGGGGACGAGGAAAAGACTTATCCTGCCTTGCTTGACGGCCCTTCTGGCAACCAAGATGAGGCAGACAAAGTTGCCTCCTTGTCATTGACAAGAAAGATATCAGCGAGCACCTCCGCCTCGCACCACTCATTGGTTCTGACGAGGGCACCCTTTTCTGCAACCTCGACTTCGTCAAGCCTGCTTCCGCCTTGCTTCAGATCGTCATCTAGATTTCCGACAACGGTGTCGTAAGTGGAATGAGAACCCGCTATTCCAACGGTCTCGTCACAAGCCTTGGAGCTGTTGGCAAGGGCAAGCAAGTTACTCTGAACCTTCACCCTGAGGACGGTGAAAGGGTCGTTGCTTGCTCTATCGAGGTTGGCCCTACTGATGAGGCCAATGCTAAGGAGCGGGTAACTGCATTGCGACTGTATACCAACCGTGTACCGGATCTCATGGGCCAAGCCGATAATTGGCAAGCATCTCTGGATGGAAATGGTCAGCGTGGTAACACCTCATTCGAGGGATTGACCTTAGAGCATTATGATCCACTTCTTGTCAATGGTCATCTCAAAGGCTTCTGGGGAAAAAGCGTCAACACTGCTACTTCTGGCAAGCGAACCGGGCTATACCGAATCGAGATGTTCAGGTATGACATTTACTGCTTTTGATTCCGCTATCCAGAGAAATTTACTGACACTGAATCTCAGGATGACACCGTCGTTGCCGCTGGACTTGAACCCAACGCTGATGACAATGAGCTCAACTAGCCAAAGACTGGGGCGTAGGAGGCCTTGAGATTGGTTGGAAGCAGCAAACCAACTGGCTCACACTTCCCAACATTAGCAACATCAACTTCCAGTATGGTGAGCTTGATAGTTCTGAGCTCCCTGGACGAGCGCCCATACAGAACGCCAGTTTCCGCGTCTACTTTGCAAAGCCATACAAGACCGAGCCCAAGGTCCAGTGTTGGTTCACATCAATCAGCCAACCCCAGGGCTGGAGATCACTTCGATGCACTGTCACAAACATCACCAAGAACGCCTGCGCCGTCAACATTGAGACCTGGGCTGGACGCCAGTTCGACCGCGCCAAGGTTATGTGGTTGGCATGGGACTCTGAGTACGATGGCAATAATGTCCGTTCTGGCGTAAACTACTACAAGAAAGACACGCCCATGTCTGATTATCCTTGGTATAATGGCTCTTTCGCGAAGCAGCCGGCGGTCTTTGGAGCGCTTAACCACATCGATTTCCCAGAGCAGACGACTAATCTGAGATGCTACTGTGCTATTCTTTCGTCTACAAATGACAGGCTGAAGTGGCAGGCTGGTACTTGGGCGGATACGACTATGGACAGTACGGGAATGGTTTGGATTGGAATGGACTAGGTTAGGGTCTGCTGGTAGTGATTATGCTCTTTGTTGAGGTAATAATGGAGAATGTTTTGACTATGACTTTTGGTCTGTTGTCTATTTGATATACATATTGATGTGGATGAATAGTGACCAAACTGAATTCGCTTGACAGTGCCAGGTGAAATAACATGCTTCCCATGACGACAATGAATCTGATTATAGGTAGTTTAGTCGCTCACGGCTGCAACAGTCTGCAAGGGCCAACCTACAGAGATTATCGTTACCGGATAATCGGAGATAGATCAACAGGAGCCTAAACTATTGAATAAGTCTACAAGTTTTCGCAACCTGCAAATGAATCTAATACACTATCGACCCTCCAGCTTGCTAAGGCCCAGGCCTCGACCTAGCCTCTTGTTAAAAGTTGGTGAGTCATCACAAATTAAACGAGCACAGATGATGATGCCAACAGGGCACATTAAGAGTAAACAAATGAGATTGATTGAGTTATAAAGCTAACTTGAGCTTTTATAGTTTGCATCAAGAGATGCCTATAGCTTGGAGCCATCGCTCACCGCAGTAACAGCGAATGGGTTGGGAGTAAATGTACCGTTAGGATCAGCCTTGCTTCTCGCCTTGCCCAGCCTCTTGTATTTTTCAGCATCCTCGTAATACGCCTGCCAGATCTCAGGCTTGCTCATATCCCAGTCACCCCAAGAGCCCCAAAGTACACGTCTGTCCGTCTTACTGAAAGGACTAGAAGGTCCGATCATAACTGAGTCGTTCTTCTTCTGCCAGTTGGAGGCGTACTCCTTGTACTTGTCACCAGGGTCATGGAAACAGTCGAGTGTCTGTACGACTGTTGAGTCTCTCCAGCTGTAGGAGGTGCCGTTATCCTTGTTCTGGAAGAAGCGCGAGTTCTTGCCTCCAAAGCATTGAATCTGCACTGAAAGCTTGCAGTGGTCGTAGACGTCGCCTTCCTTGTCGCTCTTGTCGTTATCAAGCTTCTGGTGAGGGTTATAGATCAGGTCAAGACGCTTAACGACCGCATCAACCCAGCCATCCTTTTGGAGGGTTTGTGACTTGGTAGCGTAGGTGCGCTTGACGTAGGGAAGTTCAAACTCTCGTCGCTTAGGGAAGATCCAATTACTGGTCATCTTAGACATGTCCTCATCAAATTCCTTGATGAGAAGCGTGTGGTTACTCCAGTCATTTTGGAGGTTGCGAAACTGCTGGAACCAATTGTCCACAGTGGTGTCGTACTTGTCACCCTTACTTGTGGGGCACCACTGCGCATAGAGCACAATGATAGCAGGGAAACTACCGTTCAGCAGATCAAGAACGTCACTGGCCAGAGCTGTCTTGATCTTTGCCTGAATCTTCTTCCAGAGAGTGTCATCTCTTAGCGAAGGGAATAGCATCGTCACAGGGAAGTCTGTGCTAAGGACGCTAACACAAAGGTCGTAGCCTCGTGGGGCTGTACCCTCATCGGACATCTTGGCAATGAATCCGAGAAGACGAGAAAGGACCTTTGGCTCGTAGATCCAAAGACCCTTCAGACCGTGTGGACCCTTGAAACCGTTGGGACCAGCAACGGTTCCCATGTAGCTTGAGCCCCGATAGACCTCAACGGTATAATGAGTGATGATGCCAAAGTTTCCTGGGCTACCACCAAGGATAGCATAGAAAAGCTCAGAGTCACTCTTCTTGTTGACGTTTTGGATGACGCCGTTGTGATCAACTAAGCGGATGTTGGTGATTTGGTCTCCAAAGAGGCCAAAGCTGCGACCAAGTTGACCATAACCACCAGTTTGGCCATGACCACCGGCACAAACATATGCACATTGTCCAGTGGGGACGAACAGACCATTGTGCTTGAGATAATCGATGAAATCTTGCAGCCGGTTACTAACACCAACCCACACCAGGGCTCTATCTTCAGGAACACCAGTGGCTTCCATCACCATCATGTCCTTGTATGTGTTGGAGAGATCAATCTGGATGTTCTTGCCACCAGTAGATGAAGCGCCTGAATACTGGTGGCCGCCGGACTTGACAGCGACGGCAACCTTGTTGTCCTTGGCCCATTTGACAGCCTTGATGATATCTTCATCTTCCTTTGGCTGGACAATGATGGACGGGAACATGTCATGCTCCTGCTGGTAGGATGAGGTGGCATATTGCTGATTGAAGAATTCATAGTCTTGTTTTCCAAAAGAAGGCCCATCACGGGAGTATTGCATCCCCTGGAAGTCTTTGATCTTGAACATGATGTCTGTAGAGGTCTGAATATGATAGTTGATGAAGGCGATTGGAAGGAGCCAGTTACGAGTGGCTTCTACTTTTTATACCCTGCTCACCACCTCAGATCAGAAGCTGAAAAACTCCCTGGCCGTTGGGTCTGGTCAGAGATTAGTCTAGCAACGACTTGGCTCAGAGACCAATGCGCACAAGTGCGGAGAAGCGTACAGGATTGGCCTGTTTATCATTCCTAGAAAGTTAAGACATGCGTTGTGGCTGTAATGGTTGGGGATGCAGCTCAATTTGGTTATCGGTGACGATCTATCGAAAGGCTAAAAGACTAGCCAATTGTTTTATGGCTTCTCTGCCACAGGTCGATCAGCCAAACTGGAATTACGCCTTTCGCTCCGCAACAGGGCAGCGGCAATTATGTTGCTGAGTGACCACGTGAAACTCTGGCTGTAATTTCTTGATGTCCACGTAAGACTGACTGTGATTCAGGATGTATGTAAGACTTTCACCGTAGCACAACAGCCTGTTGTGACCAATCATTGTTTTGCGGCTCATAATAGAACCGCATTCAGCCAGCCACTTCTCACCTGGAGCGTTGAAATGTTTCAAGGAAATACGGGCCCCGACCACCGAGCATTCTCGGATAGCTAAGTGAGCTCTACGCAACTGCGGGGAAAAGAGACAATTCGAGACTTATGGCGGAGGTTAGTTTCGAGATGGCTTGCACGCAATAAGCCATTATCGGTATTGAGGCAGTGCACTAAGGCCCAGGTTTGGGTGAGGCTGAAAATAAGTCTCACTATTGGTGCCAAGGTTGTGACAGCGGGACACGGATCGACGTGAGCTTCCGCACGTACTCCGTAGTACCAGTACCATCACGGCAGTAAGCCCTGCACCACCGCGTGAGCCCGATTGAGATAAGGGAAACAGGTAAGAAGCTAGCATGGTAACGAGCCCATTTAGTAGTGAACAGATGGAGGGGAGGAAACGTCTCCCGCAAGCTGTCCAATCCACAAACAAAATCTCGAGAGCCACACTGAGAGCACGTCTATGCTCGCTGGACGACTATGCGCCTGTGGACTTCAGAAAAAGTCCGGGACGATACCACAGCTCCGTTCAGAAGCGGAACAGCTGACTGTCATCGGGGAATGCAGATACGGCAATTGAACCCTTGAACCCTTCGGATAATAAGCGGCGACTCAAACGGTGGGGGTCATCGGCATAATCGGCATATTCCGTTGGTCAGCCGTATCAACGAGAGTTACGCAAGGGAGAGAGAACAAGTCCCAAATTGACCATTGGCAACCGCTCTAGATACTCCGTGTTCTGTGCGTAGCTCTTCAATAGCTTAAGCCACAAAAGCTCAGCTTTCCCCAGAGTAGTATTCGCATGCATTTGCTGAGGTTTAGGGCTGCCACAACTACCGGTCTAGACTCTTCCCCGGTGCTAAGTTGCCAAACACCAAGTGGAACATTCCATTCACGGCAACCATTGAGTTTTCAGCTACGTGACTAAGGTACTATGTTAACTCCTATTGGCTTACTGGCCAACAGACTTCTGAGACTAGGTACGGGCCGGGCACCCTTTTGGACAAAAATACTACGTAGTAAATGTCTTTGGAATGCCAAGTCAGCAATAAGACAGAAATGTGATTTAGAGACAATCTTACATGTGATTGAATTGCCATGTTCGCAATGCGTGGCAACTGAACCATCACAAGTCCAATCGCCTTTGAATTAACTCGTCTTACAATGGCTGTCTCATCACTGGTCAGCAAGCGATTGAGTTCTAGAACTCTTATCACTTCAGCCGCTTATTCCAAGCCACTTTAGCTGGAGCAGTGTCAAGTGCCGCAACCACTTATGTAGAGGACATATATAATCAAGAGAATTCACTATCATCACAACCTCAATTGCCAACATCAACCAACTCTCCTCTCCTTGTCCACTACAACCCAACTTCACTGCCCATCATGGCGATCCCAACTGCCCCCGTTGTCCCCATGGACCTGGGAGATGATTTCAAGTTTGGTCCTACTGTGCTGGACCCTGTTCAGCCAGAGACACAAGAGAATCTGATCCAGGTCAATGGCTTCGCCAGTGTCGATCCTGCTGGTGGCGACCTTGCCATGTCGCAGCTTGATGTTCTCGCAAAATTCCGTGGAACATACAGCGGATTTGGCTTCAACACCATCTTCAGGCCCAACGGCACAACAACCCCTACACCACTTCCTATTCTCCCACCTTCTGAAGATCCCAATGACAACATCCTGCAGCTCAACCTTACTAGCGAATCCATGGCGTTCAGTAAGGAGCTGACAGATGTGCCAAACCGTGGATTGGATACCCAGGCCGATCTCATGCTCAACGGCATACCTTATACCCAAACCATCACCGATATCACCGAGATCGTAAAACCTCCTAAGAAGCAACCAGTCATTCACTTTGAGCCTGGTCTGTGGATGCACGTTCCCGCAAGTCAGGAAATGCCTGTACTCGCAGCCTCTCTCTCTCGCATGGCTTCCATTCCCCATGGAACCTCCATCAATGTCCAGTCCTTCAAGCCAACCTCTACTTCCAAAGGCGCACCAGATATCCCGGGGGTCAATATCACACCCCTCATCATCGGCCAGAAAGGTACGGTGGCCTTCAGAAGCCAGACTGCGACCAGCAAAAACACCCACCGTCTTCCTCAAGACCTCACAGATTTCATCAAGGCCGGCACCATCACCCAAGACATCCTCACAGACCCTAACACTGTTCTTCGCAACGCCAACAAGGGCAAGACCATTGTGGAGAACACGACTTTCAAAGTCTCATCGTTCCCAGACAACCCTGAGCTGGGTGGTGGAACCAGCAACATTGGATTCCTGATCGGCGCTGATGGTGGTGTTAACACTGCTTCAGTCCAGGCTAGAAGCGCCAATGCAAACGCTGTCAAGGTCACCGCTCAGTATTGGCTATCCAAGATCCGAACCAAGATCGACCTCCCTGTCGTTAACACCAATGTTGACAAGAAGACGACTGTCTCCCCAGCGTCTAACGGTCCTCGAGACGCCATCCCTAGGTTCCTCGTTGATATCAACATTCTCACTGCCAAGACTGTCAATATCGAGTACACCCAGATTCAGTATTCGCAGACTGTGTTCCTGGACTTCAACGGTCTCAGCTGGCCTCATGTCACCGTTGGCACTCTAGCTCCAACGGTCCGCCACAGGCTATCAGATGTTCTCGTGCCTGGTCAGGTGGGCCTTTCAACCCAGTGAGGAAAAGTGGACATACGAATTGGTAGTTGAGTTTAAAGATGAATGAGCTAAGAACGTTTGAGCTTGGCAAGTAGAGATAGTACGCTGTGTCTTAATACGAATTCTCTTTTACCAGATGTGTTCAAGACTTTGATCTAGGTAGTCTAAATTTGATTCGCTTGAAAACACTCCCACATGTTACCATCCTAGTTGTATGAGACACGTTCCGAGAAGAAGTTCGCTTCGCTGCCTATGCGACCGACCGTGAGGAGTAAATAAAAAGCCGTGAACATGAAAATCATAGCCATTTTCCCGAGCCTCCGCCTTGAGCTGTGCAAGTCCCAAATTCCTGTCACTCGAGGTATATCCCTCCATAGTTCTGACGTGGAGAAATGGGGTGAAGGCGTTCTTTAGAGCATCGATATTGTGTTTAGCGCCTGCATCTGATCCAAGTTCCAGTGATGGAAGTAAATGTATGGTATTGTTCTTTCATTCGAAACTGACTTAGGACACGCAGAGGTCCAGACCAGAAACTACCTGAGTTTGGTACGGCGGCAGAAACCTTGACGTATTAGCCTCTACTGTGATTTCACTAGACGTTACCTATCATGATGTTGCGTGCATCAAAACCCTTGTTACATTCCCTTCCATGACAATCGCTATCACATAAATATTGGCTTGGCTTGCAGATGGGTGCCACCCCCGCGTTTTGCATTTCAGCTGCCAATATGTCTTATGCCACATCACATTCCAGTAGTCGTCAGATCTGTACGAGAAGATGTATGGAGTGACATTCACAGCTCTACTTGAACCTCAAATGCAACGCTGTGGCTCATGCGCTTTGACATGAATTGCATCAATATTTCCAAGCTGCATACAGTATTATCTATTGAGAAATGGCTAGCTGGGCGATTCTCTGCGTGAACGCCTGCGTTGCAATGATGTTTCTCCACGTGTACAGCGGGACAGAATATAGCGTGGCGCTTACGTCTCATGAGTAACTTTTGTGTCGTTCCTATCTCATAGAATACGAAATGGTATTGAGGCTACTTACTCCTAAGGAATGTGAGCTGATCTATTTATTGGAGGATAAGAGAACGGGAGCTGCGTACCCCGTACATGGGTTGCTATATAATAGGTTCTCCTCACTCTCGATTTGACGGCCAGTTCTTCTACTTGTCAACACATTTATACGTCTATCTACTTGGTCTTCATCTGATTCCCATCATGTTCCGACTTGACATCAACTCAGATGTTTCCGTCCGAAACCAATGGGCTCGTCAACACATTGTCCGAGCCGTTCGACAAGACTGGAACGAGATCGTCCACCACGATCAAGACTCCTCTGAGATAGGTCCTCTACCACTGATTCCTAAAGGTCATAAGCTCCCCGTTGCTCCTGCTCCTCGAAAGTCTACTGCCCCTCATGACCATGGAGCTGAGCCCAGAGTCATCAAGATTGGTATCATCGGCGCTGGAGCAGCAGGCTTGTTTTCAGCCATGGTTCTAGATTATCTTAACAGCGAGTTGCGAAAGGGATCCATCCCCCTTGCCTTTGAGTATGATATCCATGAGGCTGCCGGGCCAGACAGGGTCGGAGGTCGTCTATTCACCTATAACTTTGGCGGTCGTCGCGACACTCACGACTATTACGACGTCGGAGCTATGCGATTTCCGGACAACCCGGTCATGAAGCGGTGAGCGAGTCTTCTATTACTAGCCATGATTAAATTTGCTCATGTTGCTTAGCACGTTTGATCTCTTCGGCAAGCTCGGCATGAACAAGACTGACTTAAAGACGAACCCCGATGCCCCAGATGGTTCTCTCATTCCCTACTACATGCAAAATGGAGGCCCTGGCTCTACAGCAAAGCAGCCGTGGTGTTACAACGACATCACCATCTGGGGAGGTAGCTATGCCAATGTTCAGACAGCTTCTGGATCTGTCGATCCGTTCCAGCTCGACGGCGACAAGAGCATCAGCTCTGAGTAAGTAATCCCGGCCAGTAGGCTTAGCTTCATAATCACTGATTATGGCCTCTGTTCTAGGCTTCTGAAGGCTGGACCTGACGAGGTCGTAAAGGCTAACATCGAGCCGCTGCGAAAAGCTCTCAAGGAAGATGCTGAACAGACTCCTCCCGGTGAATCTGGTTGGAAGCTGATGATGGAATACGACACATACAGTACACGTCAATTCTTGGGAACGTGAGTAGCCTCACGTATTCTTCTGCGCATCTTCAAAACTAAAATCCTTCAGTGCAAACCCAGACGCCAAACTACCAAATGGAATCCCTCCACCGCCTTACAACTATGAGACAATTGAATGGCTCGAGACATTCAACGGGTAAAATCCCATGATATTCCTTGAAAAGCCTGACTAATACCGTAGCAGAGGCACTGATTGGTACGACCAAGCCCACAGCGAAACTGTTCTTGAGTCTCTTGACTTTGAGTTCTCTGATGACACCAAGTGGTACTGTGTTCTGGGAGGCGCACAACAGCTCGCCAAGAAAATGGAGCACAACATCGCTCACAAACCCAAGTATCACTCTCCTGTCGTCTCCATCCGAGCACTGGACAAAATGAAGGTTGAGCTAGACGTCAGGACTCAACAAGAGACTGAAGTTCTCACCTACGATGCTGTTTTATCCACCACTACCCTCGGATGTCTGGGACGCATCGACACACGCCATGCAGGTCTGAGATACCCAGTCAAGCAAGCTATCCGCTCTTTGGGCTATGGCACATCATGCAAGGTCGCTATCAAGTTCAGTCGAGCCTGGTGGATTCATGACCTCAAGGACTTCAATATTCGCGAGGCAGGACTAGGCCATTCGGACCTGTCGTTACGCACCTGTGTTTACCCGTCCTACAACATCTATGATGACGCTTCCAAGACTGCGGTTCTTCTGTGTTCCTACACTTGGCAGCAGGACTCCGATCGACTGGGATCTCTCATATCGACCAACAAAAATCACAGTCACAAAGTGGCTGATGAAACAGCGCTCAAGGAGCTTCTCCTACGTGATCTAGCAATTTTGCACAGAAATGATCAAACCAGCGAAGATGATCTTTACAAACTCATCAAGAACAGCTACCTCGATCATCACGCTTACGACTGGTCTGAGGATTCAAACACAGCTGGTGCATTTGCCTTTTTCAGGCCTCAGCAGTTCACTTCCATGTGGAATAGAGTCATCCAACCATCCGGCGACGTACTCATCGCGGGTGAGGCTGCTAGTCCCCATCACGCCTGGGTTGTCGGTGCTCTAGAAAGTGTAGTCCATTCGCTTCACACCTGGATGGGTACAAACGTCCCGTTGGTTCCTGAGCTGAAGCATGCTAAGGATATCCTCGAAAAGAACGAAGCCGGAAACCCATTCGTTGGTCTTCCTCCATACATGGATGAGAACATCTCTAAGTGGCATTCTCTTATGGGAATGGTCAGTCGGGAGAAGCATTTGCAACATATGGGAACTTCTGGTGGCGCTAACAAGTTATCTACTGTTCTCTCACACTTTGACCTCGAAGACCTGAAGAAGGAGATCTCGGCACAGTAAAATTCACAATTCGAAAAGTTGTGGCGAATATTTTGTGGGTTTTTTATTTGTAACCAAAACAACCCTATGAAGATCTAGTTGGGGTAGCAGCAACTCAGTCTTTACATAGTCCGGTAGTAAAGTCATTCGTCATTCTTCTACTTGCACTAAGGAATGCAAGACGCTCTGGCCTTATGCCATCCAAATCGAACCATTATTTCTACCTATTGGGTGTTTTTCTATTGATGATGGTTAGTTTTTATCGGCACCGTTGTACTAAAGACATTTTACATACGCATTTGAAAGATGCAATATACTCCCAGTGATCCACGTCAGGGTTTCACGCAAGCAGCTCTCTTGTGTTCAGGCACTTTCCATTTGACCTGGCCGTGCCGTAATCCTTGCAGTCTTCATATGCATAGAACTGGCAGTCGGAGCCCTCCATAGTCGACATCGACTGTGGTTTGAACATTCCAGAGCAACCATGATTGTCAGTACCACCGCCAGTGTAGTGACCACAGCTCACACCTGGCATGCTCCAACCAAAGGTGTAACAATTGCCTTGATCACCTTCAAGGATCTGGTATTCGGTTTTGCCAATGCCAAAAATTCTGATCTTTTCTGCCTAAACCGTTTTCCGGGGATTTAAGCTTGCTGATACAGAGCTTCCAGGTGAACAGACAAACTGGATGCAATTTCCAAGGCGTTAGCTAGAATCTGCCTCCAGTTCCCTGGAATTCCTGACCCTCGCATTCAGGGTCAGAAGTCAAGTGGCTGAACAAACAGATAATTGTTCCAGCGCCTAATTGTCCCGCCACAAGGATCACCACCGTTGTCAAATGTGAGACTTTAGTGTATCCCGTTCGTCTACGTCGTAGTGCTTTGTGCATGAAACAAAGTAATTCAAAGCAAGGCCAAAACTGCCCCATCCACCGCAGGGACCAGACGTGAAGACCAAAGCCAGGATCTTTCCATCCCAGGGTGATTCAACAGCAAACAAGTCTGCTCAGCCGTCTTCAAGTGTCGAGGGGGCACTGCAGTCTTGGCGATAATAGATAGACTCCTGTAATCTCTTCAGCCTCCTCAGAGATCTACGATCTTAACCGAATTGAGGCAACACCCGTGGGATCTCGTGAGTCAGCATTCCGTACTATTCCACTTTGGTCTGCTGTGGAGAGACACGGAATCCCGCTCGTTCAACAAGCTTACCTACAGCGGCGTGTTCAACCCATGGGCTGCTAGGTATGGCTGCTAGGTATGGCTGCTTATCGATAAGGCGGACAGCAGATCAACGAAACTATTGAGGCAAACGGTTTTCCGATTGCTTTGTCTGCCTGATGGTTTGATCAGGGATCAACAGCGGCAAATTCATGCATCGCGAGTTGGATATAAGACGCATGTCTTACGGCAACAAACATGTCAGCATCTTACAGATGAGCATAAAATAAGCCCTACTAAACATTAACAAACTGCGAAATCGGCTCATCTTTCCTTCTAACACCGTCGCAATGACTTCGCGTCTATCCAGCATTGCTTCACGACAATTCTTATCGGCTGCAGCCAAGCGCACTCCTTTCAACAGACAAACTGCTTCTCATCAACATCTGTGGCGCTTCGGCCGGCCTTTTGCATCCACGACATCCCACGTCCCTCTAATGAAGCAACCAAGGGCTATGTCAACAGCATTGGGCAATGCCATTGATCTCCCGGATGGTAGACATCTCGGGTACCATGAGTTTGGTGACCCCAATGGGACTCCGGTCATTTATATCCATGGGGCGCCAGACTCAGGAGTGACTCTTTCTGGCTTTGAACACCCTCTGGCAAGACAGCGTGGTGTTCGCTGGATCGCTCCGGATCGCCCTGGTATCGGCCGATCTACCTTCCAGCCCGATCGCAAAATCTTGGACTACCCATCCGATCTGCGCTGTCTGATTCAACATCTCGGGCTTACCCAATACCGCATACTGGGAACGAGTGGAGGTACCGGGTACACTCTCGCTTGCGCCCAACAGCTGCCAAGGAAAGATCTGCTAGCAGTAGGCATCTGCGCAGGTATTGGGCCTTGGGAAGCCGGCTTGACCGGCCAAAGTGAAACATTTCAGCAGCTTATGATGTTGTGGAGGGATCAAAATGCTGAATTTGTGAAACATCTTGAGAACATCTTCCTCGCAGCAGCCCAGGATCCAGATCCTAGCCACATGGAAAGAGTGTGGAGAGCGCAACTCGACGGCTTCCAGCCCGAGGATCGCGAGATTCTGATGAAACCAAGTGCCATTCAATCAGCAGTCAGAGTATTCCGACAGATATATTGCCAAGGAGGAGCCGGTCACGGGCAGGAAATGAAGCTTATGACTGAACCCTGGGGATTTGATATCAAGAACATTGACTATGAGGGGATCAAATTGTGGTATGGGTCTGCTGATGAGAACACACCACCGGAGATGGGACGCTACATGGCAGAGAGGCTGCCAAAGTCGGTGTACAAGGAGTATCCAGGGGAGACACATTACAGTATCTGGAGGGAGGATCTTTTGTCAGAGTTTCTCAGAGACCTCATTCAGTCAACGTGACCGAAGACTCGCCGGGGCATTTGATTCTATGCATCTAGGTGAGGCTGCCGGCCTGTATTTAAAGGTTTGACTAGCGTTTTATACACGATTAATTTTTAACCATTCAGCAATGTCCAACGTCTGATCATGCACAAGGAATCATAAATAGCACTTCTGTACAGCAGAAGTGCATCCCAAAGCTTTACGCTTGGGTTATTTAGAATTTGTTTCCCGGATATCGGGACGAAACATATACATACAAATGCAGATCGTTATAATGGCATAAACTCGCTTTTCGTCCCAAACCAGTTCTTAACCGTATTCATTGCGTAGGCCATCTAAATGGACCCCAGATTTAGCACTCGCCAGCCTTGGTGCCAGGACCATCGTACAGCTGGCATTGGACCTTGGCGTCAGTGCAGATGTTGTCCAGCTTGGCGGTGTCGCCGGTGTCAATGTTGATACCGACAATCTCACCGCCGTTGTAGGCGGAGACACCAGAGACAGTGACGTCTCGCTTGCAGGCGTCGCACTTGAATGATGTTAGCTCGTCGCTCTTTGCGTACGATATGAATTGGTACTCACAGTTCCGCAAGCGCGGTAGACCTTGCCGTAATCCTCGGCGTAGAACTTGTAAAGTTAGTTGAGTGGGCTAAGAGTAAAGATTTGACGAACTCACGTCCTGGATTTCGACAGTACCGCAACCGTTGTGCTGGATGACCTTGTCGGAGGCATGATAGGCACCTCCACCAATGATCTTTGTCACAGATCCGGCGGCATCCTCCTTCTGTAATTCGTATTAGTGATGTTCACGACTGAAATGTCCCCTATATGGTACGTACGATAGAGATAGCGTCCTCACAGACGTCCTCGAACCAGACGTTCTCAATGGTACAGCCTCCTCCAAGGCAGTAAACACCCTCCATTTGGTCCTTTCCAATGACGACATTACGAAGAGTGGCACCCTCGCGGAGGATGAAGACGGTGTCAGCCTGACCTGTAGGTCGTATGTGTTAGCGAGTAAGTCTATAACTTGATTGCTCGGATACTTGCCTCCTTCGGTCTGCTCCTTGCAAGCTCCAGCACCACGGTCGTAACGACGGCCCTCGCCGTCAAAGACTTCACCAGCGGGAACCTCAATGGGCTCGTCACCGGAGATAGTTTCAGTGGCAGAAGGGAGGGCATCCTTGGCAACGCAGGCCATGACGGCGGGCATGCTCAGTGCCAGAGCGGCAAGGGACTGTCGAGAAAAGTGCATCTTGAAAAGGTGATGGAGGTTTAGAGGAGTTACTGTAAGTCGACTTGTCTTGATCTCAAAGGTCGATGAGTTGTAAGAACAGAACGACAATCATCCTCTTTATTTATCTTGAATAGCATCCAGGATACTTGCTGTCGGAGTATAAAGGGGCTCTGGGTCCTGGGCGTCACGCCGATCATTGTTTTTGTCCACGAAACATGAAATCTTCCGAGACCTCCACAATCCATTCGAAACCAACGAAGTCTGCTATTGTCCGATGCATCCACCAATAGAGACGTATGTTTCGTTACCCAAACGGCAGAGATCATCCTCGCTCCTTAAGGTTATTAAGCTTAACACGTAGGCTTAATAGGCCTGAAACGCGATCCTGAAAAGCTGAAACAGTGAGTCACTATGAAAAGGTGCTTGGCGGATGTTTTGTGCGACAGGCCGTTAACAGATTAATATGAAAGGACTGATGGTGATCAGTGAATAGCTGTCTTGGCAAGTTGAAATCTCATGATCTGTAAGAGAAAAGAATCATGTATAGTACACGACGTTGCATGCAAAAGGCGGACTGTCGGCTTGTGAATACTACACGAGTGATGAATCATGCAGGCATCCTCCTCAACCTTGTCCTGAATCATGCTGGTCCACCAATGACAGATAATGAACGGAGGCCGACGGCCCGTAACGGACGGTGCGGCCTGAAACGGTTCCTCCCCTCCGTTTATGGATGTCGATCAGAACGTTGGGATTCACGTCGACCTATTCTTGTTTGTGATCTGAGGACTCTGCGTTCGAATCAGCTCAAAAATAAATCCAGAGAGATTCGTTCTCTTATGAAAGATCTAATAGTATCTTTTTATGCCCTGGAGATCTATAGTATCAGATGTTTAACGACCAGTGACGCTATAAGTCCAGGTTGACAACTGAAAGTTCGTGACCTCGACTCACCTTAGCAGCCATATTTAGATGATACGGTTCAAACATCGACAGCCATAAACTTGTACCCAGATTACCTTGATGAAAACTTCAACAGCACCAAGTATTAGCTGAATTCAAGTTAAAAACTATATATATTTGGGCAAGATAACTGTTGTTATAGGCTTGCCGATGCATTAAAAGTAGCATATTGACAAACCATTAAAACTACCCTAGAGTAAAGTTCCTGTCACATTTGCGCAATGTTGATGGAGATACATTTTTCCACTGAGAGACGTGCGTCATTGGGCCGCTTGCACCAAGAGTCCAGCAAGAGAGAGGTATTACAAAGCGAAAAGAAAGAGGCTGGTCAAGACACGATCCTGACACGCGATCGAGCGATGGACGCGTCTCGGGAAGTTGGCAGCCAACCCCCAACCCCCCCTCGTTCCCCCCCATAGCAACGCGTGAGCTGTTCGCAGGTTTCTTTTTTGTGACGTCCACGACTATCATTGACACTGGGTCC